>JASANA010006753.1:0-19094 GCA_030248095.1 Ptycholaimellus sp. GST1_10
GGCAGGGCAGGGCAGGGGAGAGTGGGGGAGGGAAGGAAGGGGGCAAGGGGGAAGAAGGAGGGAGGGGGGCTGACAGCAGCTCCAGCCGCCTCATTCCATTAACCAGGAGCTCCAGCCCTTCTGCCCTCCAGCCCTGCTCCCAATTTGATTCCGCCAACGGGGCAGGGGCCAGGTCGGGCGCTCGGGCGGGGGAGGGTAGAGGGAGAGGAGGGGAGAGGGAGGGGGAGGGTAGAGGAGAGGAGGGTAGAGGAGAAAAGAGGGGAGAGGGGAGGGATATTGGGGAGAGGGGTTGAGTGAGCTTAGCGATAGCCTGTGTATGGGCAGAAGTCGTTGATGCGGAAGGCTTCGCTTCGCTTTCCCTCCCGCCCAAAGCCAGAGAGGGGGAGCAGGAAAGAGCATGTCTAGTTGTCCACGGCCTCAAGTCCCACTTCCTCCCCCCTCTTCCCTTCCACCCCATGCCATAACATGTCCTTTTGATTAAGCAATACATGGTTCTGTCTGCGCAAGGAAAGGGGTGGAAAGGGGTGGAAAGTTTAGTGGGAGGAGTTGTGGTGGGTACCCGTCTGAAGTGGAGTTAGGGGTAGAGGGGAGGGTGGAGGTGTATGGCGGGTGGGGGGAGAGGGAAGTGTAGGGGTGGTGGTAGGCTGGTGAGAGTCGTGTGTCAGGGTCGCAGTGTGTGTCTATGCTGTATGCCTCCATTAGTGGCTGGTAGCGGGGTGAGAGAGAAAGGCAGGGAGGGAGGCATGAGCAGGGAAAGAGGAGGTGGAGTCTTTCCCTGTTTGGTGGGCAAACAGGGGCGGCCAGACCTTGCCGATCTCATGACTTGTGATTGGGCGTTTGCTTTTTGCGGCGCCCTGGCTTTGTGCTGGGCTGGCAGTGGGGAGAGGACTAAGGGGCCCGGCCCCAGGCAGTGCAAACGAATGGGACCCAGCGCAGCTGGGGGAGAGGAAGGGGCCTGTGCCTTTTGTTTGAGCAGCAAGGCAGGAGTGGAATGAAGGGCGCTAGCGGGGTGGAAGGGAGGTGGTTGGGAGGCTGTAAGGATGGAGGGGGGCTGTAAGGATGGAAGGGGGGTGTAAGTGAGAAGAGGTATCGCTGTGGGCGCTGTGTGCTCACCGGGCTTGCTGAGGAGGAGAAGAGGGAGAGGGGGGGGCTGGAGAGGGAGAGCTTTGGCTCCACTTCACCTGTCTCTCGCACTCGCCCACTCGCCCTCCTATGCAGGGAGAGGGGCTGAGCTGGTGCCTAAAGGTGGGTGGAGTTGTCAAGACGCTGGTTCTTCTTGTTGACGCTGGGACTCGGGGCCCTCACAACCCCTCTTCGCTCTCCTCCTATCTCGCTACACAAAGTGGAAACCTGAGCCTCTCCCTTCCCCTCTCCACTGCTGCCTGTCCCTGTCCCCCCTTGCTCTGTCCCCCCTTGCCCTGTCCTTCTACCCTGTCCCTGCGCCACTTGAGTGAGGCCGCCCCGCAGTGTCTAAGACAAGAGGAGGAGGCAACCGTGGCGGCTTACACCCCTGATTGCTTCCCAGCCCTCTCCGCCTACTCCTCCTACTCATCGCCCCTCCTCCCCTCCCCTCCCCTCCTACCCAGCTCCTTCACCCACTCTCATCCCTCCTCAACACCGGGCGGATCCCCCCACAGCCACCTGTAAGCACCACCACTTCATCACCACCACTCCTCCGCCAGCTTCAAGCACCTCCCATATTATCCGTCACCACCTACTACCATCCGCTTTCCAGCCTCCCTCCCGCCAACTCATTCCAACCTACTTCCCCTTTCTAATGCCCCTACTCAATCACAAACTGAAGAAAAAGCCGCAGCATTGAGCAGTCCGCATTTGGAAGTCGAATAGTTGTGTTGGGTGTAAGCATAGTGGTTGATTGTGGAAGGCTGTGATAAGGGAGAGGAGAAGGGGTGGGCAGGGATCATTTGAGGCCTATTGTGCTGCTGGTCTTCCGGTGGGCCTCTTTGCCGCGCCTAATGTGAGAAAGGGGAGAGGGGTTTGAGTTTGTGCTGGGCGACAAATTGGATCCCTTCTCTCCCCTTCTCTCTCAGCCAAGCCGACATCCGGCGCTGTGGCCTTGGGGGGCAAAGGCCCATCGTATCTCAGGCGATTAGGGTCGTCGTCGCTTGGCGCCAACCCTGCCTCTACGCGTCGCTAACGGGATTACTGTCGACCTCCCGGCCACCGGCCATGCAATCACCTCCTCCACACCCACCTACACCCTCCCTTCCTACCCTCCATCCTTCCCACCCCCGCCCCCCAA
Source organism: Ptycholaimellus sp. GST1_10 (assembly GCA_030248095.1). NCBI lineage: Eukaryota > Metazoa > Nematoda > Chromadorea > Chromadorida > Chromadoridae > Ptycholaimellus > Ptycholaimellus sp. GST1_10. The sequence continues at coordinate 2,264 of JASANA010006753.1, forward strand.
CCGACCCTCACCTCACCCAACCCATTATTATGAAGGTGAACCATTCTCTGCGGCGATACAGGGACAGGGGAAAGCTTGATGCGATAATGGGACGCCGACCTTGCAGAGAAGAGAGGGAGAGAGAGAGACTGCACCCATCTCCATCCCCCACACCCCCTTCCCCCGGGCTCCCCACTCCTTATCGCTCCATGCCCACTCCGCCCATTACACTTTCTCCCACTGTCTTCATCTGTCCTCCCCCTCTTCACCCCTTCTCCTCTCCCGCACCTAGCATTAGGAGGACTCAAGGACGCACACTGGGGATCAGCGCCCCCTTACAGACCCAGCCCATCTCTCCTGCCTGTCTGTGAGACGGAATGCGGGATGCAAGGTGACAGGAGGGCGGGGCAGGCATGCACACACTCACACACTCTGTCACCATCCACCCATTTACACTCCCTTAGTCCCAATCACAGCCCCGCATAAATGGGCACTGTAACCGTCAGCTCCCTTCAGGGAGTGAGGCGAAAGGGAATTAAGGACGTCGTTGGGTGAGTAGAGAGAGATAGAGAGAGAGATGGAGGAGGGTGTGTCTGGGTTGCCGGCTCCATTAGGCAGGGAGGGGCGTGAAGGAGGCGCCCCAAGGCCGCGGATGTTGTCGCCAGCCTGCAGCAGCCACTTCCCCACTCACCCACCATCCCAGCCATTGCCACCATCCCAGGCATATTATGCGGACCATGAACCCGTCTCTCTCTCAACCTTCCTTCTCACCGCCACCTCTCTCCCCCCCCCCTTCCCGTGCTGAGCAAGAAGACAAGTCGTTTAGCGACCCATACACAACCTCTCCCCTATTCATGCACCAGGCGCACTTTCCCTTTCACCCGTCCCAAAGTCTGCGCCGAAAGATGCCCAGTAGTCCAGGAGGGGGCAGACAGAGGGAGAAGCACTGGGGGTCATCATCCATGCGCCGCGCACAATGAGGCCGCGGACAGCGTATTGAGCTGAAGAGGGTCTGGAGGAGGAGGAGGGGGGGATTAGGTGGAAGGGGGCGCAGATCCTAATTGCCCAGCCTGGCTTTGCTGGGTAGTGTGTAGGGAGGCTGGGCAGAAGGCGCGCGCCCCTCCGGCTAATTCATCCCATTTGCTAGAGTCCCAACAAATCTCAGCCCTTCGGGGGCGGCTCAGGAAGCTCTTCTGCTTCTCGCCTCACATCTGCTGTCCGTCCCACCGCGCCTTTCATGCTCTATGCCCATCCGCCCGCATATCAGAGCCCATTTGACCTCTCATGTCGCTGAGAAGCTGAGATTGAGCGGCAACCTCCGTTCTTCCTTCGATTTTCAGCCATCATTCCTATCAGCATCGCATTTCCATCCAGAACAAAGTCAAATAAGGCACAAAGAAAGCCAACACACAAAGACGAGGTAACAAAAGTAAGTGATGCTCTGATAAACGGCAGAGTGGGAAAAGACAAAAAGAGAAGCAGCACTAGTGATCAGACGGAGTGCTCTTATCCTGGCCTCCGTTGCTGCTGGTGTGGGACTGGGTGGCTTGCTTGGAGGCAGTGGCGGTGGTGCTGTTTGTTGCGGGTGGCGGCTTGAGATCGCTGAGCTGGGTCCCAGCATCGCCCTCACTCTCCTCCGCGTACACCGTGTCCTCCGTCTCCCCCACCATGTGCACCACGTACGTGAACCTGGCCTCGCATTGGCCTTCCAACCTTGGATGAGACCTTAAGAGGCCTTACCGTGAACAGATATAGCTGAAGAGGCAAGCCATGACGAGGATGAAGATGGCGCAAACGGCCCCCTCCCCCCTCATCCCCCTCTTCCTCCCTCCCAACAAAAAGGGGGGAGAGGGAAGAGGGGGAGGAAACCAAGGGGCAAAAAAAAAAAGGGAAATTGCGTGGAAGCCAACGAAGGCCAAGGACCCGAGGGCGAGGATGACGAAGAGAGCCGCTTGCATTGCGGACTTCATGCTCTGTGGTGCCTGCAATCCCAGCACAGCTGGACAGGAAGACTGCTACTGGGAGGTAGTGAATGTGGGGCTGACCTGTTCGTAAGAGACATCGATGGCAGTGGGTATGAAGAGGACATCGGAGAGGCAGAAGAAGAAGTACTGCGGGAGCTGCCAGAAGATGAGCATCGCTTTGGGTGGGACTGCCTCCACCATTGTCAGACCCACCTCCTGCACACCCAACCACTTCCAAGCACAGCTAGAGAATGAAGATCAGGGAGGAACGGGGTCCTGAGCACTATTGCCCCTTAGCGCAGCCAGGTAGACACCGCCCTCTTCCACCCTCACATTCACGCCCAGATCCACCAGCCCCGTTCCGTTCCGGTAGTAGCGCAGACTCCACCTGCTCCCAATCTTCTCTGCGTGTGGGGTAGGAAGCTGGGAAGGACAGAGATTAGGGTAGGAAGCGAGGAAGCTACCTGCCAGGAGGAATGTCCAGCCAGTCAGAAACTTGGCGATGGTTGGCGCTGGTGCGTCTGGACCAGTAGCCTTTCTCAGGGGCACAGTCGGGGGGCCCACTCTCCAACTGGCACCACTGGAAGGAGGAAGCTACCTGCCAGGAGGAATGTCCAGCCAGTCAGAGACTTGGCGATGGTTGGCGCTGGTGCGTCTGGACCAGTAGCCTTTCTCAGGGGCACAGTCGGGGGGGCCCACTCTCCAACTGGCACCACTGGAAGGAGGAAGCTACCTGCCAGGAGGAATGTCCAGCCAGTCAGAGACTTGGCGATGGTTGGCGCTGGTGCGTCTGGACCAGTAGCCTTTCTCAGGGGCACAGTCGGGGGGCCCACTCTCCAACTGGCACCACTGGAAGGAGGAAGCTACCTGCCAGGAGGAATGTCCAGCCAGTCAGAGACTTGGCGATGGTTGGCGCTGGTGCGTCTGGACCAGTAGCCTTTCTCAGGGGCACAGTCGGGGGGCCCACTCTCCAACTGGCACCACTGGAAGGAGGAAGCTACCTGCCAGGAGGAATGTCCAGCCAGTCAGAGACTTGGCGATGGTTGGCGCTGGTGCGTCTGGACCAGTAGCCTTTCTCAGGGGCACAGTCGGGGGGCCCACTCTCCAACTGGCACCACTGGAAGGAGGAAGCTACCTGCCAGGAGGAATGTCCAGCCAGTCAGAGACTTGGCGATGGTTGGCGCTGGTGCGTCTGGACCAGTAGCCTTTCTCAGGGGCACAGTCGGGGGGCCCACTCTCCAACTGGCACCACTGGAAGGAGGAAGCTACCTGCCAGGAGGAATGTCCAGCCAGTCAGAGACTTGGCGATGGTTGGCGCTGGTGCGTCTGGACCAGTAGCCTTTCTCAGGGGCACAGTCGGGGGGCCCACTCTCCAACTGGCACCACTGGAAGGAGGAAGCTACCTGCCAGGAGGAATGTCCAGCCAGTCAGAGACTTGGCGATGGTTGGCGCTGGTGCGTCTGGACCAGTAGCCTTTCTCAGGGGCACAGTCGGGGGGCCCACTCTCCAACTGGCACCACTGGAAGGAGGAAGCTACCTGCCAGGAGGAATGTCCAGCCAGTCAGAGACTTGGCGATGGTTGGCGCTGGTGCGTCTGGACCAGTAGCCTTTCTCAGGGGCACAGTCGGGGGGCCCACTCTCCAACTGGCACCACTGGAAGGAGGAAGCTACCTGCCAGGAGGAATGTCCAGCCAGTCAGAGACTTGGCGATGGTTGGCGCTGGTGCGTCTGGACCAGTAGCCTTTCTCAGGGGCACAGTCGGGGGGCCCACTCTCCAACTGGCACCACTGGAAGGAGGAAGCTACCTGCCAGGAGGAATGTCCAGCCAGTCAGAGACTTGGCGATGGTTGGCGCTGGTGCGTCTGGACCAGTAGCCTTTCTCAGGGGCACAGTCGGGGGGCCCACTCTCCAACTGGCACCACTGGAAGGAGGAAGCTACCTGCCAGGAGGAATGTCCAGCCAGTCAGAGACTTGGCGATGGTTGGCGCTGGTGCGTCTGGACCAGTAGCCTTTCTCAGGGGCACAGTCGGGGGGCCCACTCTCCAACTGGCACCACTGGAAGGAGGAAGCTACCTGCCAGGAGGAATGTCCAGCCAGTCAGAGACTTGGCGATGGTTGGCGCTGGTGCGTCTGGACCAGTAGCCTTTCTCAGGGGCACAGTCGGGGGGCCCACTCTCCAACTGGCACCACTGGAAGGAGGAAGCTACCTGCCAGGAGGAATGTCCAGCCAGTCAGAGACTTGGCGATGGTTGGCGCTGGTGCGTCTGGACCAGTAGCCTTTCTCAGGGGCACAGTCGGGGGGCCCACTCTCTAACTGGCACCACTGGAAGGAGGAAGCTACCTGCCAGGAGGAATGTCCAGCCAGTCAGAGACTTGGCGATGGTTGGCGCTGGTGCGTCTGGACCAGTAGCCTTTCTCAGGGCAAGAAGCTGGACCAGTAGCCTTTCTCAGGGGCACAGTGGGGGCCCACTCTCCAACTGTCACCTCTGGAAGGAGGAAGCTACCTGCCAGGAGGAATGTCCAGCCAGTCAGAGACTTGGCGATGGTTGGCGCTGGTGCGTCTGGACCAGTAGCCTTTCTCAGGGGCACAGTCGGGGGGCCCACTCTCCAACTGGCACCACTGGAAGGAGGAAGCTACCTGCCAGGAGGAATGTCCAGCCAGTCAGAGACTTGGCGATGGTTGGCGCTGGTGCGTCTGGACCAGTAGCCTTTCTCAGGGGCACAGTCGGGGGGCCCACTCTCCACCTGGCACCACTGGAAGGAGGAAGCTACCTGCCAGGAGGAATGTCCAGCCAGTCAGAGACTTGGCGATGGTTGGCGCTGGTGCGTCTGGACCAGTAGCCTTTCTCAGGGGCGCAGTCGGGGGGCCCACTCTCCACCTGGCACCACTGGAAGGAGGAAGCTACCTGCCAGGAGGAATGTCCAGCCAGTCAGAGACTTGGCGATGGTTGGCGCTGGTGCGTCTGGACCAGTAGCCTTTCTCAGGGGCGCAGTCGGGGGGCCCACTCTCTACCTGGCACCACTGGAAGGAGGAAGCTACCTGCCAGGAGGAATGTCCAGCCAGTCAGAGACTTGGCGATGGTTGGCGCTGGTGCGTCTGGACCAGTAGCCTTTCTCAGGGGCACAGTCGGGGGGCCCACTCTCCAACTGGCACCACTGGAACGTCCCGTTCGCCCTGCTCAACTCCCGCAGTGTAGAGTAGGCCAGCCTTGCAGCAGCGGGGAGGCTTTTGGAAGAGATGAGCAAGGGAAATGGGAGAGAACCCGAGGGTGGCATGGCCCTTCCCGCTCTCTGACTTCAGGGTGTTTAGCCAGTGGGCCAGGGGATGTGGGGCTGCGTAGTGGTCGAGGATGAGGAAGGAAGAGTGGTTGGCCTTCTTTCCGCTCTTCCCGACCCCTCCGCACACCCGCGCGCTCACCTCTTCGCTCTGCCCCAAGCAGTTTCCGTAGTGGACGGAGTAGACTTGGCTACACCCTTTGCTAGCACTATGCTTCAGCGAAGGCAGCATGGCGTACTGCAAAGTTGCTGGGTAGAGTGGGATGAAGAGGCAAGAGAAGAAGGTGAAAACGGAGGAGGGAGGAATGTGGAGGCTCTCCTGATCGCTGCCGACATTGAGGGAGCAGTTGAGGTGATTGAGGACTACAAGATTGCTGGTCCCAGAGCGTGGCTGGGGCTCTTCATCGGCCTGGCATGCAATATGGGGGCTTGGGCTGGTAACGGGGGGGGGGCGTGAGGATTGAGGAGGTGAGGATTGAACGGAACCTCGAGAACGCTGAAGAGATAGGCACAGCAGAGGAGAGGAATGATCATGACAAAGTAGCCGACCGACATCTTCCGCAAAGGCCTGCAAAATGGTTGAGTGCTGGCAAAGATTGCTGGGGAGGGAGCTGGAGATGAGCACGTGACGCGTACGAAGCGTCCCAGGAAGGGATAGATCACTTCGCTGCACAAAGGCAGCAGGATGGCCACAAAGATGGCCTGGAATGCCTGTAGGCCAGGCCACTGTCTTATCGGCAATGCAAGAGATGGCTAAGAAGGGAAGGGGAACCGTCATTTGGTCATTGAGCCACAGATAGCCATTGTCCATACGCGTTCTCATGGCGAAGGTTTGGTTGAGAAAGACGGCCTGGAAGAGGGAGAGAAAATAATGGGAAGGTAGATGAAACTGGCAAGCAGATGGTACTGGTAAAGCGTAGGCCATGCACCAGGGTATGGCGACAATGAGGAGGCGCATGGGATGGAGGAACGCCTGCACCTCCAACGTCTCCTGCTCTAGCGCACAGCGATCCTGCCTTTTCTTCCGACACTTGCCTCCGCTCTCTTCAACTCCTCTTCTCCCTCCATCCTCATCCGCATTGCCCCATCCTACTCTCTCTGTTCGTTCAATACTCCTAGTCTACGCATGAATAACAGGTGAGCCATTGCCAATAAGCAAAGCAGTAAGTAGGCTAGCCCGGGGAGGGTGTAAATGGGTAATGAGGAGTGGGGGATGTAGCAACCGGTGCATTTGTGTCCGTCCAGGCGGTGTTGCAGGAAGTGGTCCTTTTTCTCCTTCGATTTGAGGGAATTTCTACAGGCGATCTGAAATTCAATCGTAAGCTGGGCAGAGTGATAGGTGAAGGGCGGACGGACCCAGGTGCATTTGACGATTTCGAAGAGGGGATTGTAGCCGTGCGGGACGTGAACATAGTAGTTGTAGCAGGAGACCAGGGAGACTGACAAGCAGAGCTTGTTGAACCGGACAACTCGGAGATAGAGCAAGTTGAAAGCAACGGATGGAGAGAATCATGAGGATGGCCGGTAGTGCGAAGGCGCCCCAGTAGCAATCCTGTCTCCCCAGGCATTCTTGCACTGCCAAACAGCCCTCTTTCTCTGCTTTTTCTTACTGCGGGGTTAATCCACCTCTGATCAAGGGCGAGACGAAAGTCGACACCACTGAGCCCAGATTGATCATCAGGTAGTATATGATGAAAAATATAGATAACTGGACTTCCTGAATTGATATCAATTATGCAGTTCTTTTCCTATTTGAAAGATTGTAAATGAAAAAGAATTGCTTTATTTGCTTCATCACAAGATGGAGTTTTTGTAGCATCAATGTAAAAAACGTTGGCCTAAACGTTAAAGGGAGATTTTACTGTTTTAGACTAAAGAGGCTTTTGAGGGAGGTAAAATATTTAGACGACGGAAACCCCATTTTAAATTTGTATCGTTTTAAAGGCATCTAGAAAAAATTCAAAAAGAATGTTTCAAATTCCCTTTTTAAAACCTAATAAAATCTTTTGGGATCAAAAATACCCCACTACAACATTGGTTTCATTAGTTTTTTGTTTAAAATCGCTCAAATCTAGATTGGCTATTTTCTACGCCTTATGCTACAGTCATATTTCAGTTTTTTAACCATAAGCTTGCTGAAACTCATTCCATTAATATAAACATTTTTAAATCACATTTGTTCATCTTTTAGGTGTAAATAAGACCATCATTGGGGGTATATGTAAGAATAATATCATATCATTTCTTTTAAATATCAGTTCTCTGGGGCCAAATATCATATCATTTGTAAATAATATCATATCGTGTTCGATCAAATATCATATCAATTAGCGTACTGATATTTAAAAGAAATGATATGATATTATGTAGAAATGTTTGCAGTTTATTCCAGATGGCTCCATTTCTGCCGCAGAAAAATTGCTTTCAAGCATGCTGCGTCAAGCCTGGTAGGTCTGGGCAGCAGTTGGCACTAATGGAATATGGGGAAAAGCAGCTTTTCTGGCCGCTCACTGAACTATGTTTATTTCTTTCGAACTGATATTTGATGGAAACATGGAAACATCAAATCTTAGCATTTCTGATAATCTCTACATTTCCTTTTCAATTCACTGCTTTGTGCATGACTTGTTGGGCAAACTTTTAAGAAGCATTATGTTCCTCAAGAGGCGTCCACCAGCAACAAAATGGCATTAACATCAATAGAAGGCCCTCGGAGCAATTGGCCAAAAAATTCAATAAAGCAGCGACATAAACTTTGTCCATCAGATGATTTTCATGAGCGAAACCGAGATGCAGCCATACTAAAGTCGGATTGAGGATGAAATCAAAAATGGCCAAAAAAAGTTGGAATATGAAAACTGCAAATTTTAAAACGGGACCTCAAAATTTTCAAAATATGCTGGCAAGCTTACTTTGACGTGGTCAATGAATGGGGAAAAAGTTTGAACTGATATTTGACCGAAACATAGGGATCTTATATTTAACAATTTTCGTCCAACTTTTTCTATGCTATAGCACAGGGTATACGATTTCATTCCCAGAAATGTGCTCTAAATTACGGAATTCAAAATATGCTGGCAAGCTTACTTTGACGTGGTCACTGAATGGGGAAAAAGTTTGAACTGATATTTAACTGAAACAGGGAAATCTGCTATTTAACAATTTTCGTCCAAACATTCCCTATGCTATAGCACAAGGTATACGATTTCATTCCCAGAAATGTGCTCTAAATTACGGAAATCAAAATATGCTGGCAAGCGTACTTTGACGTGGTCACTGAATGGGGAAAAAGTTTGAACTGATATTTAACTGAAACAGGGAAATCTGCTATTTAACAATTTTCGTCCAAACATTCCCTATGCTATAGCACAAGGTATACGATTTCATTCCCAGAAATGTGCTCTAAATTACGGAAATCAAAATATGCTGGCAAGCGTACTTTGACGTGGTCACTGAATGGGGAAAAAGTTTGAACTGATATTTAACTGAAACAGGGAAATCTGCTATTTAACAATTTTCGTCCAAACATTCCCTATGCTATAGCACAAGGTATACGATTTCATTCCCAGAAATGTGCTCTAAATTACGGAAATCAAAATATGCTGGCAAGCGTACTTTGACGTGGTCACTGAATGGGGAAAAAGTTTGAACTGATATTTAACTGAAACAGGGAAATCTGCTATTTAACAATTTTCGTCCAAACATTCCCTATGCTATAGCACAAGGTATACGATTTCATTCCCAGAAATGTGCTCTAAATTACGGAAATCAAAATATGCTGGCAAGCGTACTTTGACGTGGTCACTGAATGGGGAAAAAGTTTGAACTGATATTTGACTGAAACATGGGGATCTGATATTTAACAATTTTCTTCCAAACATTCCCTATGCTATAGCACAGGGTATACGATTTCATTCCCAGAAATGTGCTCTAAACTACGGAATTCAAAATATGCTGGCAAGCTTACTTTGACGTGGTCTATTGGGCTGGCGCGAGCGAGCGTTAGCGAAGTGTCAGCGCCCAGCCCCTCTTTTCGACCCAGGTGTATGTTTTGAGGGTTATTGCTAGATCTTAATTTTGATAAGGCTCTAGCGCCTCACAGGAAGCTTCAATCTTTCTGATTCTTTTTGCATTGGAAAGAACAACATCAAATTGACTACAGTTTCTTTTTTGACTTTTGCATAAAACATTTGAATTTAGGGTGAAAAACGCAAAAAACCATATGTCCGAACTCCTTCTTCTTCTTCTCCTTCTTCTTCTCCTTCTTCTCCGCATCTATTCAATGGACGATAGTAGGTATTCATTTCTCCCCCCCCCCCCGCCCTCCCCGGCTCCCATGGCCTCAAATATTTCCTGAATCATAGCTCTTTAGTCACATCATGGAGCCATGTGCACCAGTGGTGTAGTGGTATAGGCGATTGGACTGCTAAATCAAACTGGCAGGTTCGAATCCAGCTCAGTCATACTTTTTGAATTTTGTGCCTTTAAAGCTGAGAAAATAACTGGTACAATCGGCAGGCCAAAATTCGCGCTAAGCATGAACCAAGAAAATTTCTCAAAAATATCTTAGTTTGCCAATAATTTTTATTTTTGAAACTTTTGATTTCGTTATATTTTTTAATTTTTTATTTGTGAAATTTGAATAAAATTTGTACTAATACATTTTATCCTATATTAAAAGTGGGAGAAATATCTGGTACCATCGGCAAGCCAAATGTGAGGCTTTTTTCTCCAAAATTTGCAATTGCCTCGAGAAAAAAGTCAAGGAAATACATTTCCTACTAGTGGAATCTGCTGCGTCATCTGCATTTTGTTTTTGGGCGCGCATGGAAAGAGACACTGAACTGCGCGCCAAAAACAAAATGCAACTGTCCAAGCAGCAGATTCCACTCGTAGGAAATGTATTTCCTTGACTTTTTTCTCGAGGCAATTGCAAATTTTGGAGAAAAGAGCCTCACATTTGGCTTGCCGATGGTACCAGATATTTCTCCCACTTTTAATATAGGACAGGGTATACGATTTCATTCCCAGAAATGTGCTCTAAACTACGGAATTCAAAATATGCTGGCAAGCTTACTTTGACGTGGTCACTGAATGGGGAAAAAGTTTGAACTGATATTTGACTGAAACATGGGGATCTGATATTTAAGAGGCGGTTTGCGAGAGGACGAGGATGAGGACGAGGACTTGTTATAGCATAGGCAATGTTAAAGCATAGGAAAATGGGCATTTCTGTTTGAGAAGATTGCGATTAATTGTGGGGAAACAAATGATGCAGCAAGTTGCAGGGGGTCCCAACAGAACATTTCATGCCAAAAAAATCATTTTTTGAGAACAAATTTTTTTTGGCCAATTTTTGCCTATGTTATAACATAGGGCAAAAATCGGACTGGCAATTTTCAATCAAAAAATTTTCCGACTTGAACATCGCCATTTTCAACTTTATATATACCAAAATGACGGCAAGAATGTGAATAAAAAGATAGGCTAGGTCTCAGCCTTGAATTTTTTGAGCGTTTTTAGTAATCAGTTTTTTTGTGCCGAAAATTGCAAAATGCGAAAATTGGTTTTTTTGCTTGCCAGCATATTTTGAATTCCGTAGTTTAGAGCACATTTGTGGCGATATGCAGCAGTAACATAGCGAGATTCTCTTTTCATCGTCACCGGAAGAGGAAGGAATTTACAGGTTAGAGGCTGCTATAGGATCGTCCTTTGATAGCGGTATGGGTGCCTGAGGCAGCCCATCTGCAGTAGAAACTGCAGGAGTGGCAGACCCACTGAGTGGTGTCTGCTGAGTAGGTTTCGTCCGTAATTCCAGACCTACTGGTCCCCGAATATGTAATCCCTTGGGGAGTACTCGAGTTGCAATGAACTTGTCGTCTCCCAAGTTTAGGACTCCTCAGTGGAATACTCGGGTTGTTCGATGGCGTTGACTTTGTGACTGCTCATATTTTCATGGTATCAGGACTGTGTTCTGATATTATCTTAGATCTTAAATCTGTATACTCAGATGAAGCGATCGTAGCGATTAGCTTTACGAATTTGCGCGCTTTGCCTCCTTCCATGTTGTTGAAGGCAAAGGGGTATCTTGCCCTTAGCTTCTTTCCCGTGGCCTTAATGTCTGCCCCGTTGAAGCCTCTTTGCCGCATGGTATTGCAGATGATTTCCACCTCTGCAGCAAAGTCCACCCAGTTGTTACAAGCTCTTGTTGCTCGCAATAGCTGTGCAAAAAGGACATTTTTCCCAACGTTTGTCGGTTGGTTGCTGTCCTTCCATGGCATGTTGAGAACAGAGAAGTTGAAATCTCTTCTTTTATCGTAGAGTTTTCGTCTTGTTCCTGCTCTCTGTATATCCAAGTCCAGAAAATGAATCCATTCGTCATTTTCGTCCTCGAATGTCAGAGGCAAGGATGGTGGATAGATCAGCTTGCAGGCATCCTTTAGTGTGGTAGTCCCAACTGCAAGGATGTCGTCCACATAGCGCCTGCAGAACCGCAGTTTCTTTGCCTGTGCTATGTTATTCCTGTCGGTAATGAAGTCAAATTCTAGTTTTGACAGTACCAGATCTGCTATTATAGGGCTGCAACTTGAGCCCATAGCTATACCCTTCACCTGTTGGAAGTTAATACCTGCAAATGAGACGAACGCATTGTCCGTTATCTCATTTATTAGCAGTTTAACTTCTTCCAGGGAGAGACTGTAAGCCACTTTATTTTGGCTATTGTGAAGATAGCAGGAACGACCGATAGTGGTGTATTTGTATTTCCGGCTGATCACGTCAATCATCTCATGAAGTTTTCTTCTTATGAGATTGTGTTCTAGCGCTGTGAACAGAGTGCTGAAGTCGGCTGTGCATATTGCACCCTTTCTCGCCGCACCCATAGTGTCGAGCATTTTGCAGATCTCCATTGAATTGGAGACACTCCAGTAGGCGTTTAAGCCTCGTTGCTTGCCAATCATTTCCGCGTAGCGCTTCCAGTGCTTTTTAATTTCCGCTAGAATGCGCGTTAGCAGATCATTTAGCTGTTTCATAGAGCTTTTAGATGCTCCAGCTATAAATCTTGCTTTGGGCGGATTTTTGTGAAACTTTGGGCCGTGCCAAAGAATCGGGATGCACCGCATTTCCGTATCCAAATCTGACTGTAGGTACCTTTTAAGCAGGTTCTCATGTCTATTCACGAGATAGTCAGTAGATAGCTTGGTTGCCTGGTAAGTTCCGTTGCCTATGGCTTGAACGGAACCAGCATTTACTTCCACGCCCATCTCCTCGCATAATTTCAATGCATAGCCCTTTTTGCAGGCTATGGAGAAATTGGTGGCCGCTTTATCCACCGGTGCTAATACGTAGCTTTTGTGTAGAGCTTTAATAGCCTCTACGCCGGCGGAATGTTTGGCTGAAAGGTTCAGGTAGCTTTTGCAAGCCCTTCCCCTTTCGGACTGTACAGCGTGGTCCAAATGGCGCATCGCGTCACTATATAACTGAGCGATTGCCTGTACTCCTAAACCCAAGTGTTGCGAAAGGTAACAGCTCCAATGAGCAATTGTTGAAGCTGTTCCGCGTGCTGCTTCCATTTTGGAAGGTGTAAGGTGCGGCCGATATTTGGTGCCCTTGCTTAGCAACATATTTGCTACTGGGTTTATCCAATCTGTTTTGCCAGTGCAGATATGGCCTCTCACTAGAAGGTCGGCCCTGGATTGTTCGCATGAGCATTTAGCTGCTAATACTGCTTCCAGTTTCTTACAGTCCAAGTTTTTTAGAAAACCACTGTAATTAAAACACATGAGACCCAGCTGAATGTTCATTTTCGTTATGAACTGCAGCTCTTTTGGCTCCGTTCCATCGAATTTTTTGACTGATGTGTCAATGAAATTCTTTGGGCCAAGCCTTGTACTAAGTTGATTGGCGAAATGAGTACCAATTTGTACAGGCTGGGGCTTTGCAGGAATTTTTTGTTCATTTGTACCCCGCCTGTTACATTCGTAACTTGCAAGGATTTGGTAGACTCGGAAACATCTTTTGTCGGCTTCGAGTTTACTTTTTATTGTGGCGTCGCGTAACTCTTTGTTAGTCAACCTTTGCAACAATTTAAAAATTGCTGTTGTTGACCAAGAGTCAGAATTCATCATATCCAGAAATGCATCCAAATCGGATTTTGTTCTCATGTGGAACTTTTTTCTGGTTTGGATTTTGCGTCCTCTATCAAAGATCCTTTCGGTTTTTATTGTAAACCATGGGATCGTTTTCCTACTGTGAGGATCGATAGCTTCATCGAAGCTACCGAATACTTTGACACTCATATTGAGCCCCCAGGGATAGGCCGTGTTTAATGCTAATATAAACGCAGCTTCATTCCCTGTGATGTCAGTTGAGCCGTTGCTGAGCACGCTCAGTTTCGGCATGACCGTCTCACCATGCTCCAACACGAAGTGTCTATAAAGAGCGGTGTCCTCCTCTTTCTTCTCCAGTTTAAGAATATGTTGTCTAATTCTGTCTCTCAGTTTTTGCGTTGTGATTCCAACATATTTGGCTTCACAATTGGCAAAAGGGCAGCTTAGTATATAGACGACATTTCTTGAACTGCAATCCACATTTCCATCTACCTCATGGGCGATCATTTTATCCGAAAAAGAGTTAAATGTTCTCAATTTGGATGTCTGTTGCCAGAGTGGGCAGATTTTGCATCTTCCACAGGGTTTAACTAGCTGCTCTGAATCTATCAGTGCGTTAGTTTCCCTTAGGCTTTGAAGGCTCCCATCCTTTAGGAAGAGCGCAGCCTTCTTGAAAGCCTTTGTCTGTTCTGCCCCTTGATAGGGCAGTGTAGCCTTTTTAGTACGGTTGCTGGAACCCAACAGACCAGCAACTGCACTGAGCTCTTGGGCAGGATGGGTAGCCCTGGCAATAGCTGCCACACTAGGTGGACGTCTGTTATAACCACCGGTCCGCCCCTGTCCATTGCTGAGGCAGCCTGAATGTTGTCGGCACGATTTCTTGAGGTCTTCGCCGTATTGAGCTGAACTCCAGGGAAGCTGCTATCAGAAGGCCAGGCCAAAGCAGGCTTTCGTGGCCAGGCAGAGAGTAGGCGGAGTTGAGGCGGAAGAGCGCTGCGGCGCTTCCAGAATGCCACTCCAAAATAGGCCTTTAAAATAAACTTTAAGTTTAGCGTCTCTTCGCCTATTTTGGACTGTCGAAAGAAGCGTTGAAGAATTTGCATATCTCCGCAGATAGTGCAAAGTCTTGGAGGCGGCGATGGGATTGAAGTTGGCCCAGTCGCCGGCATGCTGGCCGAAGCCAGAGCGGAAGCCGTCCAGGTTGCCGTTGGCCATGTACACCACCGACCTCTTACTGCTGGGCGGAGTAAGGGGAAGGGTGTAGGGCAGGGGACCTTTGAAGGTCTGCAGAGGACGTCTTCCAGGAGGCGAACTGCATGACGGCGTATGCGATCATGAAGTCGCAGAAGCGGTTGGGGAAGCCGCCCCGGTTCCCGTAGGCCTTGTACACCATCGACCTCTCAGGGTGGAAGAGGAGGGAGGGTGGAGGTTTGAGGCCTCTTTGAGGAACGCAGTGGAGGCATCGTCCAACGGGCAGAGCTTCATGGAGCAGAGGGCGTCCATGGAGTTGCCGGGGTTGAAGAAGGTGAACACGCTGGACTTGTACGACTGGATGCTGGAGCAGAGTAAAGACAGCAATCCGTAGTCGGCGTCTATCGGAACGGAGTCCTGGAGGGTCCAGTGTGGCTGCTGATAGACTGGGAGTGGCAGAGGCCGCAGTCGAAGCCGTCCAGCATGCCGCACTGGTTGCAGTCCTTGGAGATCTGGATGCAGTTGCTGTGCTCCAGGAAGCCGTAGCAAAAGCAGCGGACTCAGTCCAGAGTTGACGCTTTCTTCAACGGCGGGTAGAAGGAGTAGGAGGAGGCAGGTCATTGACACAGTCTTCCGATGCGCTTTAGCGAAGGCAGGCGCAGAAGAAGTAGGCCTTGAAGGCGCTGTGCCTGGAGCTGGCGCCGTCCTCGAAGAGGTCCTTCTAGCCGCAGGCGAGCGGGCTGAGGTTGCAGATGACTGAGGGGCCGGAGAAGCGACAGTGGAGGCAATCCACTAGGCTGGGCCTGGTTCAGAATTCGTCTGCGTAGAAAAGCGTAGTCCGCTTGTGAGTCTTTTGGCCTTTTGTCTTTCGGCGTTGCTTTTCGAAATTCACGTGATCATAAAGATCCGTAAATAAAGCGATGTCAAAGACGGCAATTGACTCTGAAGTTGGCCGTGCTTTTCTTCAGCGATGCTCAAAGGTTTATAAATCCGCAAGGATTCATAAACATGGGCCGTCAAGGTTGCAGCAGGCCGCAGGGAGTTTTGAGAGCGATCTCAAAATTCTAGCAGCGTAGGCGTACTTCTGCTGGTTAGCTGGCATTGTCTGGCCAGCGGAGTTGCAGCAGAGGCCGTAAGTTCGAAAACTGACCGGAGCCAATTTTGAACTCTAGCAGCGAAGACAATCGGTTCGCTGGTGGCTGCAGGCAATTTCAAAATCCGTCCAAGGATAATGAAATTGTCGTCGACGATGCTTGCGTAGACGGCACGAAAACAACTTTGCAGTTAGTTTTCAATGCGCAAGCAGCGGAGTTGCGTCCGAGCCGACGTAGACTGGGGCTGGCAGCGAAGATCTTTGACAATTGACAATGGCCAATTTCAAAGTCCAGCAGCGAAGCGGATCGGAGCTGGTAGCTGTCAGCTGGAGAATATTCAAAATCCATTTCAGGATGATGAATTTCCGTAGACGACGCTGATGACGTCAGCATGAAAAGAAACTTTTCAGTTAATTTTCAATGCCTGGTAGCGAAGTCGAATCTTGTCTCGATCGTCGGCGTAGAATGATTTCATAAAATCCGCAGGGATATAATGAAATCATTGAACGGAGTTGCTCTTTGAAGAAAACTTTTCAGTTCGCTTCAAGACCCTGCGTAGCAGCCGCAGCAGATTACGGTAGCCAGTGTGCCGCGTGACGTCAGAGTTTCCTGTTTATCGCCCAAAGATGGCGTGATGGCTGGAAACTCGGCGCTGCGATGTTGCTGTCGAAGAACGGATATTGAAAATAGACTCGAAAGTCAATTTCAATTCCATGCAGCGTAGTCGCAGTTGTGGCCGTTTAGAAGTTCACGAGGCTGGCTCTGGCTGAGTGAAGATCTGGGGCTGCAGGGTGTCCTGTCTGGCAGCGAAGCGAGGTCCGGCAATGCAGGCTGGGCTCGATTCGCTGTCCTGTCTCTGTAGATCGGTGACTGGGGCTTTTGGCTCGATCGCTGATGTTGGTAGAAGGCGGCGAGGTCAAAAGCCGGAAGTTGTTGCGGAAGCGGAAGTTGGCGGAAGTGGTGCTGGGCATTGTAGTAGCATTGTAGAGGTGGTCGGTCGAAGGTACAGATAAGCTAACGAGCTCTCTGATCTACCAAACGCTGTGGCGATATGCAGCAGTAACATAGCGAGATTCTCTTTTCATCGTCACCGGAAGAGGAAGGAAGGAAGGACAGGTTTTGGGGCAAGGGAGCACAATCTACAGCAACTGATCCCGGCCTCCCTTCCGCCCGCCTCGTCAACTAGAGGTCGGACGAAACTGGTTTGGGAAACGGCACA
>JASANA010006754.1:0-53105 GCA_030248095.1 Ptycholaimellus sp. GST1_10
GCAGCCTGTTTACGTTTACTTTTCACTGGACAGGAGTACGTCAACCAAAGGTTTTACAATGATCATGCTTGATTGTTTAATTGCGGATAATTTAATGTGTGCAATGCAGGAACAGACAGTTTAATTCACCTTTTAAAAGAATAAAATCATTTAAAAAAAGTTTATCTTGTTGTAAAAAAGTCAATATATTTTGTTCAACAGAAATAAATATGAAAACAAATAAAGAAAGAGGTTTAAAGTGAAGGGAAGTGTGTTGCTGTGGTTTTTGTTTGCTCTTTGTTTGGATAGATCTCCTTTTCAATGCGGTCAAGTTCCTGGCGTACTTGGGCCAAAGTTGGACGTTGATTTGGCTCTAAAGACCAACTGGCATGCATGATTCGAACATGATTCAGGAGTGCTTAGTGCCATTTCCGTTTTTTGGCCTGCACGCATTGCTTTGAAACAGTCTTTGGGTGTCATTCCTGGCCATGGCTCTTGTCCATCAGCAAAGATTTCCCACATCATAATACCAAAGGACCATACATCTGACTCTTTGTTGAAATAGCCGCTGGTAAGTGCTTCTGGTGCTGTCCAACGGATTGGCACACATGCTCCTTTGCGGACTAACTTGTAGGCCCCTTGTCGTGTAAGGCCAAAGTCTGCTATTTTAAGAACATTGTGTAAGTCAGCAAACAGTTGCGTACAGCCAGGTCCCGATGAACGAAGTTCTTTTTTACATGAAAATATTCCATGCCACGAGATGCTTGGGTACACAATAATATTTTCTGATATGTATCGATTTTTCCAACATTCTTTTGAAGGTACCTGTCTGGACCTCCTTCTGGGCAGTGTTCCATTACCATGAGCATAGGAGCCTTGTCAGCTGCTATTGCATAGATCCGGACTACATTGTCATGTCTGTACTGTAGCATCATCTTAGCTTCTTTCATAAACGCTTCCCGTTGATCTTCTCCAACTACAGCTTTGCAGGACTTTACAACTACTGGAATTTTCTTGCCGCCATAGTTGTGGTATCCCTGGAACACTTCTCCAAAATTGCCTTCTCCAATCTTTTTCACCAATTCCACATCCTTATGAGCAACTAGCCATGGTTTCTAAGGAATTGCCTTTAAAAGAAGTGCGCCTTTGTTGTTGAATGGTCTTTTTCCTTTTTTGTAGAAAGTAATGAGTTCAACCACAGTGTGAAAATCCTTAGCTGGCATTCTGTACATCTCATATTTTGAATCCAGTAAAAAAAGTAATGTTTCAAATGCTCCGGGACTGGTTCGACCCCTCCTGATCATCGTACATTATTTTCACCTTTTTTTGAAAAAAAAGTTTGTCCAAATCTGTTGAGAATTTGCCTTTTCAGTCCATACCCCATTTTTCAAACTTTCTATTCAAAAGTGATGTTTCAAATATTCGAGGACCCTCTATATCCCTCCAGATATTCATAAAATAGTATTGGCTATCAATAAAAAAAATTGGACATTTTCGTTTAGAATTCAGCTAGATGCGAAAAAGGTTGACAACAAATCAACTTCGACACTTTTTGTCAAGACTTTCAAAGTTGTCGATTGAACTGTATATTGAAATTTTTAAGCCAGTCTACCCAAAAAAATAATGTTTCAAATGTTCTGTGACCGGTTGCACCCATCCAGATCTTCCTAAAATATTTTTATCTTTCGGGGGTATGTCAAGATCCGTTGAAAAGTATGTCGGCAGCGGGATTTACAGAAAAATATATATCTCGCAATCTGAATTAACTGATACATAAAATCTATTTTAAAATAATTCTATTGCATCAGAAACCTTATAGCTGGTATGTATACTTATGAATATTCCTGCAGTAATATTGGTAGCAAACCGAAGAACGGGCAGTGTTCTAGTGATTATATCAACAATACAGTGAATACAAGCTCTTCTTATCCACTTCACACTAACAAGAAACCGAGTTCGCACACTTTAATTGCTCTTCAGGAACGGCTTCAGGAATTAAACTCAAAAAAACATGAACTAATGAAAACAACCACTACATTAGACCAGCAACTCATTAATGCTATCACTTCAAGCAAATACATGGCGAGGATTCTGGGAAAAATACATGGCCGTAGAAATGCTGCTGAAAGTCGCATTCGAAACCTGAAATGTAAACCACATTGCAATGCCATTAGTAGACAAATTGAATATGGACAAAATGACTATGACATCCTGAAAAAAACTCCACCTAATGTACAAAAGTTAAATCAACAAATAAACGTACT
Organism: Ptycholaimellus sp. GST1_10; assembly: GCA_030248095.1. Classification (NCBI taxonomy): domain Eukaryota; kingdom Metazoa; phylum Nematoda; class Chromadorea; order Chromadorida; family Chromadoridae; genus Ptycholaimellus; species Ptycholaimellus sp. GST1_10. The sequence continues at coordinate 2,244 of JASANA010006754.1, forward strand.
ACTATCAAAATTAAAAACTGTCAAAATGCAACAGGAATTATTTATTTTTGCAACTAATAAACAACTCATGCACCTAGAAAATGAAAAAATCAATCTTCACAATCAACTTCAACTAAGTCCAAGTCAGCCTGTCCACATACAATGCATGGAACACAGTTTAGAAATGTTCCCATTGGAAGCTTCGGGTAGGATGTCTCAAACATATGAATGCAGAGCTGTGGGATTGAAATGCAACAATAAAACTGAGGATTTAGTTGGTTACAAAGCTCCTGTATCCAACTCATATCTTAGGAGTCATGGCAACATTCTTGATAAATTTTGATAAAATACATAATAACTTGTTTCTCATTATCTATCAATTGTAATTACTCACGTTTTCTATTTTGAAATATTGTATTGTATCATTTCATTTGCATATATTTCAGTTAGCCTGATTTATTTTATTTTTAACTTTAAACCAAGTATAATGGCGCAAAACGCAATAGGCGACCGCGAAGCGTTTTGTTTGCGTTATGGAAGCAGTTATGGAATGACTAGTTTAATCGCTAAAAATGACCACATGACAAATGACAAATGACAAATGCTTTTTTAAACTTTTAACAGTAAAGAAGTAGTTGAGATTTCAATTTGACCAAATGAAAAAATGCTGTCAAACATGCCAAAAAATGCTCTTTTAAAGTGGTTGTGCACAACAAATACACTCATCTTAAAAACAATTTTCAAAACAACAAAATTTAAACATGAGAAAATACCAATTGCGCCCTTCCAGATGTGTAACAGCAAAAATTACGAGCCATTGGACCCGTTTCGCTGTCAAAATATTTTTGACCGCGGAGGATCTATCTATAGAGGCGGATCTATAGAGATTACTAAGCTTTTGTCCTCAGGTATATATATATTGGCTAACTTAAAAACTAATCACAATTGTGGATCTAATTTGCACAACCTACACCATTGTGGCTAACTTAAGAACTAGCCAAAATTGTGGATCCAATTTGCACGACCTACAACAGTGTGGCTATCTTAAGAACTAAGCACAATTATGGATCCAATTTGAACAACCTACCACATTTTGGCTAACTTAAGAACTAACCACAATTGTGGTTCCAATTTGCACACCCTACCACATAGTGAATAACTGAAGAACTAACCACAATGGTGTATCAAATTTGCAAAACCTACCACATTGTGGCTAACTGAAGAATTAACCAAATATTTGAATCCAATTTGCGCAACCTACCACATTGTGGTTAACTGAAGAACTAACCACAATTGTAGATCCAATTTGCACAACCTATCACAGTTTGGCTAACTTAAGAAATAATCACAATTGTGGATCCAGTTTGCATAACCTACCACATTGTGGCTAACTTAAGAACTAACCAAAATTGTGGATCCGATTTGCACGACCTACCACATTGTGGCTAACTTAGAACTAACCATAATTGTGGATCCGATTTGCACGACCTACCACAGTTTGGCTAACTTAAGGACTAATCACACTTGTGGATCCAATTTGCACGACCTACCACATTGTGGTTAACATATGAACTAACCACAATTGTGGGTCCATTTGCCGACTACCACATTGTGGCTAACTTAGAATACACAATTGTGGGTCCAATTTGCACTACCAACCACATTGTGGCTCTTAAGAACTAACTACCATTGTGGATCCAATTTGCACTACCTGCCCACAAGTGGCTAACTGAAGAACTAAACACAATTGTGGCTCCAATTTGCGTGACCTAACAGGGTGACTAACTTAAGATCAAACATATTGTAGATCGATTTGCATGACCTACCACAGTGTGGCTATCTTAGAACTAAGCACAATTGTGGTTCCAATTGCACACCCTACCACATAGTGAATAACTGAAGAACTAACCACAATGGTGTATCAATTTGCAAAACCTACCACATTGTGGCTAACTGAAGAATTAACCAATATTTGATCCATTTGCGCAACCTACCACATTGTGATAACTGAAGAACTAACCACAATTGTAGATCCAATTTGCACAACCTATCACAGTTTGGCTAACTTAAGAAATAATCACAATTGTGGATCCAGTTTGCATAACCTACCACATTGTGGCTAACTTAAGAAATAATCACAATTGTGGATCCAATTTGCACAACCTACCACATTGTGGCTAACTTAGAACTAACCATAATTGTGGATCCGATTTGCACGACCTACCACAGTTTGGCTAACTTAAGGACTAATCACACTTGTGGATCCAATTTGCACGACCTACCACATTGTGGTTAACATATGAACTAACCACAATTGTGGGTCCAATTTGCACGACCTACCACATTGTGGCTAACTTAGAACTAATCACAATTGTGGGTCCAATTTGCACTACCAACCACATTGTGGCTTACTTAAGAACTAACTACCATTGTGGATCCAATTTGCACTACCTGCCACATAGTGGCTAACTGAAGAACTAAACACAATTGTGGCTCCAATTTGCGTGACCTACCACAGTGTGACTAACTTAAGATCAAACCATAATTGTAGATCCGATTTGCATGACCTACCACAGTTTGGCTAACTTGAGAACTAATCACAATTGTGGATCCAATTTGCACGACCTACCACATTGTGGATAACTTAAGAACTAACCAAAATTGTAGATCCAATTTGCACGACCTACCACAGTGTGGCCAACTTTGAACTAACCACAATTGTACTACGTGAGAGAAGTCTCTGCAGTACATTCTGGCCACAACATCCACTACGTGACAGCAGTCTCTGCAGTACATTCTGGCCACAACATACACTACGTGAGAGCAGTCTCTGCAGTACATTCTGGCCACAACATCCACTACGTGAGAGCAGTTTATGCAGTAAAGTCTGGCCACAACATCCACTACGTGAGAGCAGTCTATGCAGTACATTCTGGCCACAACATCCACTACGTGAGAGCAGTCTCTGCAGTACAGTCTGGCCACAACATCCACTACATGAGATCAGTATATGCAGTACAGTCTGGCCACAACATGCACTACGTGAGAGCAGTCTCTGCAGTACATTCTGGCCACAACATGCACTACGTGAGAGCAGTCTCTGCAGTACATTCTGGCCACAACATCCTATATGTGAGAGCAGTCTCTGCAGTACATTCTGGCCACAACATACACTACGTGAGAGCAGTTTATGCAGTACAGTCTGACCACAACATCCACCAGTCTATGCAGTACAGTCTGGCCACAACATCCACTATGTGAGAGAAGTCTATGCAGTAAATTCTGGCCACAACATCCACTACGTGAGAGCAGTCTCTGCAGTACATTCTGGCCACAACATGCACTACGTGAGAGCAGTCTCTGCAGTACAGTCTGGCCACAACATCCACTATGTGAGAGAAGTTTATGCAGTACAATCTGGCCACAACATCAACTACGTGAGAGCTGTCTCTGCAGTACAATCTGTCGCACAACATCCACTACGTGGTTCAAGTACTCAGTCAGTGTCTGGAAGGGGAGCCCCTCAAGAAGGTCCAACGGTACCTAGCGGACCCAGCGAACTTCGACGTCATCTTCAACTTCTTGACGCGGGACTATGAGAACCCCACTCTCCTGATCCAATGGGCCAAAGAGGACATCGAGAAACTTCCTGCAGTCACTGATCACAATCTGATCAGCTTCATCGACCAACTCCACTCCAGCTTCTACTTCCTTCTGGTACAGTGTCAAATGCCAGAGGCGAAGCTCCTTCACCTCACACAACCCGTCATGGAGAAGCTGACATCCCGCCTATACAATCGGTGCATCCACCAAATTTGGAAGGTCCTACTCCACGACATCAGCATCAACCATCTCATTCCCATTCTCGAAGATGAGGATCATGTGCTCCAATCACGATTGGTGATGAGGCTGGCACGCACAGATTCTTGGTCCTCATCAAGATCCTCGCGCCCCATCAGTCCTCAAACGAGAACCCACATGCTCATGGCTGGAGCGGACGAGACTGACAGCCCCGAGGAAACAGCAACACTAGCGCTACCAGCAGAACAATCGACTCCAGAAGTCCAATATAAACCCTGCACCTTTTGCCTCGGAAATCACAGAGTGGTGGACTGTCACAAATCCAGCATGGCCCAACAAAGGAAAGAACAGGCGGACAAATTCCAATGTTGCTACTGATGCCTCTCGAAGGGACATGATGCGAACGGTTGTAAGTCGCAATTTTTGTGCCGATTCTGCAAGCAGCTCCACCACCACTCGGCACTCTGTTACGACGCCTTCCCTGACCAGTCCCAGACCCGTTCGTCCTCTCCCCGTGGCGGGAAGGAGACAGGTACCCGACCCAGACCAACATCCCACAGCAGCGACCGCGTGAGGAAGACAGTCACAACCACTACAATGACCATGGGAGGAAGAACCAGAATCATAGAAGCCGTTCCCCCTCCTCAACCAGCCAAGGCGAACCGGACCAACCAAAGATCATGCTCGCATCCAAGAAGGAGGAAGTGGACACTGGCCCCATCATGCTGACATTCCATGTCCAACTACACTCCGAGGACAGGCAAGTGGAGACAGGAGTCTCCTGTCTCCTAGACTCTGGCTCACAGCTAATGGCCATCTCGAGCCAGGTAGCAGACTTCCTGGGACTCAAGACACTGGACACGCAGATCATCAGCACCAGAGTTTTCGGACATAACAAATGCTACCGGATGGCCATGAGAAAGGTGATGCTCAGCCTCAAGATCGACAATGGATACGAGTTCAGCATGGAGGCCTGGGTGACCGAAGGGGACCTGTGTCCCCCCATCACACTGGAACCAGTCTTCCCGCCCGACGAATGAGACAACCTGCAAGAACTCTACCCAGCACTTCTCAACCTGCCACCTAGAGAATCAAAGTGGAAGATGGAAGTAGACATCCTGTTCGGGCAAGACATCATGGCTTACATGCTGGCCTGTGCGGTGAGCCAAAGTTGACGAATCAAGGAAGGACTGACCATCTTTCCATCCCCCATTGGAGACCTACTGGTTGGAAGCCCACTACCTCCCATCAGACCCTTCATGGAAAGGAGACAGAACAAGAGAATGACTGTCTTGATGAACTCCTCCGCAATAGCTGAACTCCAAGAGTATCACTCCCTGGAGAGGGAAGGAATCAGTGAGGACAAGCTGACCACAACCACTGAGGAAGCGGCCCTCGATCGATTCTGGAAACTCCTTACGAAGAAGGAAGGATGCTACTGCGCACCCTTCCCCTTCATTGACGGGTTCCCCAATGATGCGATTGATGGCCAGAACTATGCTTACTCCTGTCTCAAATCGGCCTACAGCACCCTAGCCAGGAAGGACCTCACCCGGATGTTTCACAAGGCAATCATGGAACAGGTGGAGGCAGGTTACTCAGAAGTCATCCCCTACACAGAGGACGCCCACCAACCCGGCACTGTCTTCTACCTTCCCTGCTTTCCAGTCATCAATACATTGTCTCAACACACCAAGTGCAGACCGGTGTTAGACCCCACGACCAGCGTGACAGGCAACAAGACCTTCAACGATCTACTGGAACTGGGCCTCAGCTCCTCAAGAGCCTCCATGGGATTCTTATCAGGAGCCGCTTCTCTGAGATCATCGTCTTTGGAGATCTCGAGAAGGCCTTCCTTCAGATCCTGTTGACAGAAGAACATAGGGATCAGACTAGGTTCCTCTAGGTAATAAACCCAGACAAGCCACCGGGATTAGGGAACATCCAGTGCCTCTGACTCAAGAGAGTCGGATTCGGATTCAAGAGCAGCCCTGCCATCCTACAAGTCGTCATTGATCTCCATCTGTCTCAGTACGACACGCCACTCGCTGAGGAGATGAAATTGCTTACCTACATCAACTATGTATGTCTGCGGGGGGCAAGTACTCCGGCAGGGGTAGTTGCTCTGGGCGGGGCTCGTGGATGAGGGGGATGAGGTTCCTGATGTGGCGGTCCTTGGTGTTGTAGATGACCTTTCCTTTGGCCGTGGTGTAGCTGGTCAGGACCTTTGCTATCACCGGCGGGTCCTCCTCGACGTCTGATTGGTTGGGGGTGGGGGCGAAGCTGGTGATGCAGCCCATCCTGAAGGAGTGGCGAGGGGTGTTCTTGTCGTAGAGCCACACGAGCTCTCCTTCCATGGGGCTGTGGGCTGCTTCTCCTTGGCGAGGTTTGAAGTAGTGCTTGCGGTCACTGATGAGGACGTCTCTCAGCTTGGAGAGAAAGACTTTCCAGAGGGCATTCAGCACCTTCTCTCGCTGGGTGAGCTCCTTGGCGAGCTTGGTCAGTGCAAAGTCTGGGTCACTGATGGTGTCCTTGGGCCGTGGCGGGAGAAGTAGCTGGAGGTGGGGGTAGAGGAAGTGCGCTGGTGTGATGACCTGTGGGTCTTCGCCATAGGAGAAGATCAGTCGGCAGTTGAGGATGGCTTCCGTCTCCTGCACCAGCGCCTTCATCTCTTCCTCGTGGATGGTCTTGTAGGCTGCCAGCCTCTTCAGAACTCGGCTCACCAAGCCCACCATGCGCTCTACCATGCCGGCGGAGGGCGAGTGGTTCGGGGGGATGGTGCGGAGTCAAGCTCCCTTGGCCGGGAAGAAGCGGAGTAGCTCCTTCTTGTCGGCTTTGGAGGCTTCGGTGAAGGGCTTGTCGAACAGCGTGACCGTGGCCCAGAGGAGCGGGCTGTGGTTGTTGGAGTAGATGGTGAGTGGGTAGCCCACTCTTCCACAGATCCGCCGTAGACCCTGGACGATGCGAACCCCGTCGAGGTTGGGGAGCAAGTCCAGGATGACTCCTCGGGTCACTTGGCAGGTGTAGACCAGAATGTAGCACTTCTCAACTTGCTCAATAGTGTGCTCCTTCTGGCGGCCCTGTTGGGGGTCCGGAGGACGGTTGGGGTCCTGGAGGGTCCGCATGACGCAGAAGGGGCCCTTGACGTCTACTGAGATGTGTTTCATCACCAAGTGCATCTCGAAGCGCTGAAGCGGGTAGGGCCGGAAGCGCGGGGAGGCGAATGGCATTGCCTTGAAGTGGCGGCAGACCAGGCAGAGCCTGAGGGTGGCCTGCATCTGCCGCACTCCTTTAATGATCCAGTACCACTGGTGCAGGAGGGCCAGGGTGACGCGGGCCTTCATGTGCCCAGCCATGTGGTGGTAATGGAGTATGAGAAGCGCTGTGAAGGTGTGTTTCTCGGGCAGGAGTATGGGGTGGCGGGCGTCGAGTGGGAGGTCAAGCTGTCCCAGTCTCAAGCCGCACCTCAGCAATCCGGTGTCGGAGAGGAAGAGGTCCAGGTCCTTGATGAAGGCAAGGACGTGATTGGGGGCCGACTGGTCCTTGTTCTCGAGGGCGTGGATGACGTCTTGGAACTCCTTCCTCTGGATGTACCAGACCCAGAGCTCTTCTGCGGCTTCCTACTCTTTGGCGGTGATGGAGTGAGTCATGGGAATGGGCATCTTCCAAGTGGCCCGCTGGAAGCGCATGCAGTAGGCTGTGGCATTGAGCAGGGACCGGAGGCCTCATCCGTTGATGTAGGACTTGGCGTGCAGGTTGTAGGGTCCGTGGGAGCCCTTTGACTGTCCCAGCTTCCTGATGGTCTTCACCAGGCAGTGGTACTTGGGTCCTGTGGCTTGGTCTTTGGCGTCCTACTTGGTCATTGTCACAAGAGGACCTCGTGTCGTCTGCTCAAAGTTGGGGAACTCCTCGGGGCTGCCCTGAGCCCAGTCGGGGCTATATAACCAGAGCTGGTGGTTCCGTCGGTCCCGCAGCTCGGCGGTGGTGATTCCCCATGAGGCAAGGTCCGCCGGGTTCTGTTCCATGGCAACGTGGTGTACGTCTGGCTTGAATCTAGACTATCTTCAACACAACTAACAACTTATTTTCGATGGCTGATACCTTCACAACAAGGTCAGCTGCGGTAGGATGCTGCACCTTACGGACTGGCCGGTAGAGCAATTCCGTCCAGGGAATGCGCTGGGAGAAGTCTGCCAAATATATCAAAAAAATGAGAGAAGGAAGGGAAGGAAGGGAAGGAGAAGTCGCCTTTGATGAGAAGGTCTGCTGGCTGCGCATACTCTTCCTTCCCAGACGCACGCAGGCGTCCCACACGCTTCTCTACCTCCCGCTTCACCTGATCCGAGCGAATGTAGTACAGCATGCTCAGCGCTTGGCCACCTTGCTGCAAAACAAATCATCTATTCGCTTCCAAACTAAGCGGATAAACATTGAAAAAAAGGCGCAACCCGCTTGAAGTGATCTTTCCGATCCTCCATGCCGGGCGGGGCATCGGGGCTCAGCTTCCAGTGCCGCAGAAGCCAGTTCCAGGTGCTGCGCAAGGTCTTCCCGTACCAGGCCTGTCTCCACAGCTTGATGTCTTCCACCAGAAATTCGAAAAACCAGAAAAACTGCTCCGGAGGCTCAAAACCCTACAAACTTAATTCTTATAAAAGACAACCTGACTCGAGATAATTGAAACTAACGCCGCCACAGTACTGCAGCATGGGGTCGCGCTTGAGCAGGCTGTCTGGGTCGATGTGGGTGAGAGGATTGCGACCAGGGATCCACGGAAACTCCCCGAATCGGTCGACCGGCCACTCCTTCTCTGCCCGCAAAATGAATCGCCATAATCTGCTGGATCGGCCTTCCTTCAAAACATTCCACCATGACAACCCAACATTTCTCCTCCCAAAAATATTGAACCTGATTAATAGTGGGATCGTGAATGCTGCCCAGAATCTTTTCAATGGCATTGGTTAGGCTCTTCCCAGCCGACGGCAGCAGCTTCGAGACTTTATCTTGCTTCTTTATTTTGGCCTCATAAGCCGCCAGCTTAGACTGGCCCGCCATCTAATGGCCAGGCACAAAAAAACCCAGAATCCAGAAACTTGTGAGGTGTGTGAGGGCGTGAGAGTGTACGTGAGTGCTTAGACTTCAACAACATCACATACACTTTCCCTCCGCGCCCAAAGTACATTTAGTCATAGTGTACCAGGAACATAGTTGACTAATCATCTTAGGAGACATAACAAAAATAATCCAGGTTTTGGTATCAAAGGTAATGGTTACTGTTGCTGCATTAGAACCCGTCCATACAAAAATATGTGTATTGATAGGTAAATAAACATGCACAAATGATACCCTTGACAACCTTTATGCATTGAAACTAAATATGATTCACATATGGCAGCCTAATGTGGTTGCAAAGAGGTTGTGTATACATCAGATTATTCCTCTCACTGAGAAAGGATGAATCATAATATTGTTGGGTTAACAGTATGTTTTTACTACGCACATGGTACCATTATTGACTCTTGTTCGATAACTTTATATAATTAGCCTTGCAACGCCATTGTGTTGTCATTATACACATGTATTGCCGTATGCAGTCCGCTTTGGGTACACACACCCACAAACAAGACATACTAAAGGAGGTGAGAACATGATTAAGGGGATTTGGTGGCAGGGGTAAAAGGGTGTGATGGATGTTAGGAAACGAGGGGCACCACAAAAAGATGTCATCACTGCAGCAGCCGCCGCCGGCCACATTCAATCATTCCCCTCATTTGTGCCTCCTACCATACACTAACCGACCCAGCTGCCTGAAGCTGCAGGGGGCCTGAGACTAGCCAACCCAGGAATGCGCTCCGCAGTCACCTTTTGAAATTTGCGCCATGTACTTGTTTCAAGCTCGAATTTCCACTCATGGATATTTTTAAAACAAGTATATGGCGCAGAGCGCAATACGTGACCGCGGAGCTTCACAGCCCACAACTTCCCAAGCAACTTAGCAGCATACAATTCCATGCAATTGCTCTTAATTTACATTTTTCTTGCATTTGAGATTGATTGCATCAGATATCTTTTTCATTAAATGTAAAAGCAAAGGTAAAGTTAAGCAATGTAAAGGACATATTCAAATCATGAAATGCACAAAGTAGTAATGAAATGGGTTTGAACTATGCCATCATGACCTATGATGTACTATTTAAATAGCTGAGTAGGTGTTGTTAGTAAGACAGTATTCATGGGAATGTGGCCACCGTTTGTGCAGGGATAGTTCATCTGGCCCATTCCAATGCGGCAAAATCGGGTACCCGTAGAGCATGCACCACGCCAGCAGAAGACTGAACGTGAGAAATATATGAAGCATTCCAGAAAAATGTAGTTTTTACCCACTGCTATAGCTGATGTTAGAGTCAAAACCTTCAGTGCAAAGGCAGCATCAAACTCCTTCAATGATACATGAGCTCTGTGTCCATATCGTATGGTTGGCAGAAACCAACCCGCCGGCGGAGACCTCCAGCATGCAACTAGTGGCTAATCGTATGGTCAGTGGGGAGCCGGCGGTTTCCGCCACTTTGACCTAGAGCCAGCGGAGGTGGTCTAGGGCACCTCTGGCTCCCCGCCGGTGGCCATAACTCTTGTTTTATAATGAGTTTAAACAAGATAAACATATCCTCATGCTCAGCACGCAATTTTCTGTTCATTTAAACTAGGTATTATCAATTTTGGTGCAAAATTTGAAATTAATGTTGAAAATGGAATTCCACAAATTTGCTAAAATAACCACAATTTGCATATTTTTAGGTTTGTTTTGATGCTAGGATTGCCAAAATTTGCTTTTTAATAAAATTAGACAAAAATAATTTCTTGCTTTTTCCAGCCTTCAACCATTAGGATCCTTCAGTGTTCAAAACGCTTGTTATCCAATTTGCACGACCTACCACATTGTGGCTAACTGAAGAACTAACCACAACTGTGGATCCAATTTGCAAAACAAACCACATTGTGGCTAACTGAGGAACTAACCACAATTGTGGATCCAATTTGCACGACCTACCACATTGTGACTAAATGGAGAACTAACCACAATTGTGGATCCAATTTGCATGACCAATCACATTGTGGCTAACTGAAGAACTAACCACAATTGTGGATACAATTTGCATGACCTATTACATTGTTGCTAACTGAAGAACTAATCAAAAGTGTGGGTCCAATTTGCACGGCCTACCACATTGGGACTAACTGAAGAACTAATCACAATTGTGGATCCAATTTGTATGGCCTACCACATTGTGGCTAACTGAAGAACTAACCCCAGTTGTGGATTCAATTTGCACGACCTACCACGTTGTGGCTAACTGAAGAATTAACCACAATTGTGGATCCAATTTGCACGACCTACCACATTGTGACTAACTGAAGGATTAACAACAATTGTGTATCCAATTTGCACGGCCTACCACAGTGTTGCTAACTGAAGAACTAATCACAATTATGGATCCAATTTGCACGACCTACCACAGTGTTGCTAACTGAAGAACTAATCACAATTGTGGATCCAATTTGCACGACCTACCACATTGTGACTAAATGGAGAACTAACCACAATTGTGGATCCAATTTGCACAACCTACCATATTGTTGCTAACTGAAGAACTAACCACAATTGTGGATCCAATTTGCATGGCCTACCACATGTTGCAAAGACTGCTCTCGCGTAGTGCACGTTGTGGGCAGAGCTGCTGCAAAGACTGCTCTCAGGTGGTGCATGTTGTGGGCAGGGCATATACTCCATCAACATCACTGGCTACCCAAAGTATGTCAAACATGCACGGAAACCTACATCACTCTGACACATCATAGAGAAGCACCAGTACCAAATGATCTGCCAGTACCTCCACCTCAACCCCTCCGCCCTAAGCGGCTGAATGGACTTGGCCATCAGATCCGAGGATCCGAGGATCCTCCATATATATCACCCACTGTCAGGATGCCAAGGTTTGTGAGGTATACCCCACATCGCCTCCCCAGTTCCTCAACTTGCTACCGTTTCATTTCCCTCAAGCTCCATGACAGACAGATCGTGTTGCTACTTACTGGGCTGTCTGAGTCAAGATATGACTTCGCACAGTCCTCCGGTGGACTGCCGCCATGTGCAACTGTTCAAGTGACGAGGCCGATGATGATGACAATGCCGCCTACTTGTTAATTTTCTTAAAATAGGTCCTTACATTTTAATGGATATTCTATCTAATCTTCAAACTTTAAGGGATATATCAAATATTCATCACCATTCATTCATGAATCTATGCATCAACTTACAACGATGAACTATGGAGTTTACATAATATGGTTATTGGGATTATGTCCTTTTTGCAATATAATGTGTAAATATGTCCTTTTTTGCTTTTTAGCAAAACCACAGACTTTAAAGTTCTTGATAAATATGACAGAAGCAATAGACATGCGCTTCGCTGTCACCATTGCAATATATTTGTTGTGGTTGTTAAAGATGATGGAATGTCCAAACACATAACTATCAGAAATCAACACCAATATACTTTTAATACACTTAGACACACATGGACGAAATAAATATGTCTGTATCTGGCGGTGATACTTCAAAAAAAAACAAGCCAAAAAGCAAAGATGCAAGTGCACTGCAAATGGTGGCAGTAAAGAAAACATTGATAACAATATTAATTATGAAAACAACAATTACAAAACTATTGTTCTTAGTGGTATGGTTGCACATCTAGTGGACAAAACCATCACCCAACTTTTGGCTTTACCATCCGACACCAAGAAGACATATGATGAAATATACCTAAAGCATGTTCAACCATTCATTTTGCAATTGCCACAGGATCTTAAATTACAAGCACAGTCATATTGTAGTGAAAATTATCATCATTACTTTGCACAAGGTAATGCATCTAATAACTTCATTCCAAACAAGGTATTCTTGGCTGTTTCCAAGATGCGCGGCCTTACCTCAAGACACCACCTAGATGCATGTCCAAATTCAACAGATTTCAATGAAAAACCACGAATTATGCATGTTCAAATTTTTGAATCATCAAAAGTTTGTGTTTTTCACTATAAATCAGGAAATATAAAAAATTTCATAATTTCCTCTTGCCAGCATCAAGATATCACTTTGACGGACGTACATACCAAAAATCAGCTAATTTCATTGAAAAACCATGGAATTATGCATGTTCAAATTTTTGAAACATCAAGATTTTGGATTTTGACTATAAATCAATAAATAATAAAAATTTCGAAAATTCCTTTCGCAAGCTTCAAGATATTACTTTGACGGACATACCTGCCAAAATTCAGCTAATTTCATTGAAAAACCAATGATTTATGATTTTTCGTATTTTGAAACATCAAAAAATTGAGTTTTGGGCGAAATTCAAAAAATTACACCAAGCGTCAAAAACGGTCCCGAGGCACCGCCTTGGCGGACATTCATGCAAAAAATCAGCCAATTTCGTTGAAAAACCGTATCATTTAAATATTTCTTAATATGCTACAAATGCTTAATTGTTTACCAATTTCTTTGCTCAATAATTTTTGTGTTGTGTAATATTCATTTTTTGTTCTTTATGTACAATTACAGGTAATCTATGTATAAATTTATAAACCCGTAAATCACAAATATATAAAAAAAGAAATAATGTGTTGGGCATAATTTTGGTGGCATTGGGCATATGTGGAAGAAGAATATATGGTTGACGCTCCCGCCTCCAGCACTGCCCCTTTGCCTCCCCGGTTTGCTATCAATAAGGCCAACTGGGAGGGACACCTACCGAGCGGCCATCACCTCATCCCTACAATATCTCAGCGCTCTCTCCCTTGACTCAGCGAACTCAAGATTCTCACAGGTGCTGATCTCAGCGATGAAGAAAGCCTGCCCCTATGGTCGAAGAGGAAAGAAGAGGAAAGCGTTCTGGTCTCAGGCCTGCGAAGGAGCCAGGATGGATGTCCAGACAGCGCGAGCAACGCTAACGACGGACGCGCCATCGAGGCTCACTCCACCGCCTGCCAGGAAGCGACAAGAACCTACAGAGCGGAGATGACAAAGGCCTGGCGGGAGTATGCATGTACCAATCTGGGCTACGTTCAGGGCCATCGACGGCCGCTCAAGAGCGTCTCTGCCATATCGTCCCCTTGCCGCAGCATCGGACAAGGTGGCAGCCTCAGACAGGAAGAAGGCTGCCCTGACGGCGGCCCACTATGCAGCTGTCTCCAGGATCCATCCGCCCCGTACTGGCTGGCTGGCTGGCAGTTCCTGGGCCATCCACAGATATGGCCTCACTGGAGGTGAGAGGTTCTTCTGATGAAATCGACGACTTGGAGAGGGTGGGTAGAGAGGCAGGCGAGGGTGGGCTGATGAGGGAGGGCTGCAGTGCACGCAGCTTCGTGTGTGGGGCAGACGAGGAGGAATTGGGCGGAGTCCTCTGTTAGCTGGAGGTTGCAGGCAGTGCATGTCGGGGAGTCGGCTCTGTTCCATCTGGCTTTGGTTGAGTTGAATCAGACCGTGGTGAACAAGCAGCTCGTCACCAACGTCATCTTCAACTCCATGCATAGGGGATTTGCCCCTGTATGAAGTGGATGAAATTATTATATAGTGGGTCATACTAACCCAAAAAGTATCTCTTATCTATATTTTACCTGCGATTGAAGTAGAGGAAATTTTTATTCAGGTTAATTTTAATTCTACTTGCAACTGAAGTGGATGAAATTTTATCTTAGCAAAGAAATAAGTTTTATACCTTAGATTGTGAACTTTGTGCACTGTAAAAATTAGCATCAGTCCAATGTTAAACTGCATTAATTAATGATAAGAGAGCACCTGGCCAAAACACAAATAAATATATTTAAAATCTGATCTCCCAAAAAAAGTAAAATGTAGAAATATTTTTTTAAACAATATGCATAGCTAAAATTTTTAGCTGACTCTACTACCTATTTCCGTTGCAATTAATTGCAATTGATTTTAAAAATATGCCTTGGTCTAATTCTATGTACATATGATAGTTTTCGAGAAATAGACAAAACTTTGGACTTAAAATTTTTAAAAAAGTTATATTTCAACTAATGGGAAAATTCTGCAAAATTTGGGAGCCAACTAAATTTTGACCAAATGAATTGCCATTAAAGCAAGGTGCTCTCTTATCATTAATTAATGCAGTTTAACATTGGACTGATGCTAATTTTTACAGTAAATAATTAGAATAAAAAAAAAATAAATTAAAATAATAAAATGTGTAAAAATTTATTATAATTATATATCAATTAGAGCTTGAAAATTAATGATTTCAATAAACTTTTTTTCTCAATTGTTTTTCCATAAACTGAGAATACAAGTTTCAAATTCCTTTGCCAGCTTCAAGATAGCACCTCTACCCAATTCCTAAAATCACCAATTTCATAAAAACAATACCAACTCCCAATTAAACCAAAACCCACAAATACCAACCCAAAACCCCCCCCACACACCCACCCCCCCCCCTGAGCCAATTTCTGTCAAACCGCGGAGGCCCGCCCCCGGAAAGACACATAGATATATATGCGGACAGACGGACGCAAAACCTGCGGTCACGGGTTAAGCTGGGTGGCCCCCAGCGCGCCGTCGGGGGAGGCGCTACAGTTCCTCCGCCTCCGGGCACGGGTGCTACGGGCGGTGACGCC
Source organism: Ptycholaimellus sp. GST1_10 (assembly GCA_030248095.1). Lineage (NCBI taxonomy): Eukaryota > Metazoa > Nematoda > Chromadorea > Chromadorida > Chromadoridae > Ptycholaimellus > Ptycholaimellus sp. GST1_10. The sequence goes on from JASANA010006754.1 coordinate 17,718, forward strand.
TCGCCCTAGCATGCTTCGCATGCCAGGCTACGCTCCGCTGCCTCCGCACCCATGCCCTCTGGTCTCCGGAGCTCTGACTGCCCCTGCCCTTCGTTGCAGGTGGCCTTCGGCCGCGCAAAAATGAAAGCGTTTTCGGCATATGCCCGAATAATAAAAGTCGTCCCCCCATACAAAACAGACTCGCCACGCGTTTTAGAAAGACACATAAAACAGAAAGGAAAAGATGGAAAAAAGAACAAAAATTGAAAACAATAACTTGGAAGAGAAAGGTGGGGTGCAGGATGTGAAGCCGGTGATGTCGATGAAGACGGCGGCGGGGCCGGCCGGCCTGAATAAATTCCCCTCCCCTGTTGAGAGCCCCGACAACGCCGAACACCTACTACCCGGCACTCACAGGTCCTTCCACAACTTCTCAAACCAAGCCAAGCCAAGCGCGCTGGTGAAGGGAAGCGTCGATGGGCGGGAGCAGCCTGAGCTCTTCGCTCTTCGGCTCCTCCGTGGAGGCCCTCTATGAACAGCCCGGCGTCGGCCGCCTCTCACCCCTCCATCAACATCCCTGCAAGCGAGGCCCAAGTCGGCCTTCTTCTGGTCCTCCTTCGGGACGGGGTTCGAAAGGGGATTGAAAGGCTGCCGTGGAGGGGAAGAAGGCGGCTGGCCAGCTCAATTCCGCTCTCCGCTATGACCCAGAGAATAACGCACCTGCAGGTGCGGGCCCTCTGATGAGCTTGGTACGCTGAAAGAGGGCGATAGTGTAGGTGACGATAGTGATTGCGACTCAACCTTTGGCCCCCCGGGCAACAGCTGCTGGACCCTACGCCAAGGTCCAGCTTCTGCCGGAGAAACAGCACAAGGTCGAGCTGGGAGTAGGTTGAGGTGGAAAGAGGAAGTAGGTCGGCCTGGGTCAAGGCTAACGGTGGGTGGTGTGTGGAACATTGGAGCCCGTGTATGACGAGGAATTCACGTTCTACGGCATCAGATCCTGATCCCTGGACTCCACGATGCTCTCACTCTGTCGTCGTCGCATTCGACCGCTACTTGATGTCGGCTGGAGTGGAGAAGGAGGTAGGAGGAGAAGGAACGGTGAATGTTTAAGGGACGAGATCCGGGGTGAGGTGGACTGTCCGCGGTCGGGAGTGGAGGGCGCTGGGAGGTGGAGGAGCGGCGTCGATGGAGGATGGAGCTGGCCAGCCGAGCGCCGAAGTTCAGCGGCTGTCCGGAGCGGGGTGAGCTCCTGGTTCTCCCTCTGCTTCCAGCCCGCCCCCACCAACAAACTCACCGCCGTCGTCCTCTAAGGGCTAGAACCTCCCCAGTTTGACATCACCGGCCTCCGCTACACCCTCCCATCACTCTCCCTTAGTCAGCCTCGACAGGGTCGGGCAGATGCAGATCCGTACGTGAAAGTGTACATGCTGTACAACGGGCAGCGTGTGGAAGAAGAAGACGCATGTGAAGAAGCGAACGCTGAGCCTTGGCGTACAACGAGAGCTTCGTCTTCGCACCTTCCCCGTCCTCTGACCCCGCGTCCTCTATGCCGTCTCCCAGTTCCTCGTCATGGACTCGGAATTCGTGTCACCAAGAACGAAGTCCTCCTCCTCTCCCCTCCCATTCCTTCACCCCCACCCCCATCTCAGCCACTCCTATGATTGAAGGTGATGGGTCGCATGACTGCATCGGCTGCGAAGCGAAATCGACCAGCGGAAAGCAGCACTGGGACCAAGGTCCATTCTCCTCTTCCTCCTCAAGCTAGGCGGCGATGAAAGCGATTGCTAGGTTCGGCGCAACCCTCGCCGCCAGTTCGCCGAGCGGCACTGCTCTCCGCCCATAGAGTGGAAGCACGGAATGAACACTACCCTAAACCCTTCATTCTCTTATTACCTGTAAGCTCGTTCCTCATCATGCATCTATCGTCCCACCCTCCAAAGCCACCTATGAACTCTTCCAATCGGTGAATACTATGCTTGCTATTTGAGTGCGGGTCTGAAACACCAACCAACGCCTCGTCCAGTCAGCGAACTTTCCTTTTTTCCTGTCCAGGCACCTGCGATACTCATTCAACCTCTCTCCTCATCCTCCTTCTTAGTCTCTTTTCTTCTTTCTTTCCTTTTTGCTGGTACAAAACCCAAAAGTTCTTTGCCGCAGTTGGATGGAGACAGGACATTTCTGATGCCTGATAGTCTCACTCACTTTCCTCTCTCAGCCCACCCTCCCCCTTCCCTCCCCTGCGGAGGGCACGGGAGGACTACGTTGGAGAAGAAAAAGAGCAGAGGGAAAAGGTGCCTGAAAGGAGTAGGCCTGGGACGGGCTGCGGAGTTTGCGAGTGAAAATTCTGCGACGAAGGCTTCATCCTCTCTTTGCCTACCTCCTAGTTGATGTCCTAGAGCATGAGATGCAAAACCGCTCCTGCATTCGAAATCCGGCTCTAGACCCAACTATCATTGCTCGTCGTCGTCGCAAACCTACTCCAACACCTCTTTCATCTCCTTCACCTGCTTAGAATCTTGAAGCCTTTCTGTGACAACTATTGAGAGTCCGGTGGAGTATGAAAATTGGATGTAACAAGGTATTATCGGCTATCGCCAATAGATGCGCGGCCTTGTTCAACTTGTTAAGCAATGAAATATATAATCACCAAGTCGGCTCAAGAAATAATAAAATGACATCAAAGGTACAAAGTAACAAATTGGTCCAGGGATATACCTTTTTGGTTTCCTGAAGGCATTAAAATGATAAACAATAAATCGAGAATAATAATAAGAAACTAATAAAAAGTAAAAATGCAAGTTTTCGAAAAAATTTCGAATTTTGAGGTCTCAATTTTTGAGGTTTTTGGACCATAAATCAAGAAATCCAAAAAATTCCGCCAAGCGCAATACAAAAAACGTCCCGAGCCACCACCTGAGACGGACTTGCATGCAAAATTTCAGCCAATTTCATTGAAAAACCTAGGAGTACGGGCTCCGGAACCACAAATATATATATATATATATATATATATATCTGGTACGATTGGCAAGTCATAAAAGTGGTCTCTTTTTCCAAAATCGAATCACTCGAGTAAAAAGTAAAGGGAAATACATTTTATACTAGTGGAATCTGCTGCTTGACAGTTGCATTTTGTTTTTGGCGCACAGTTCAGTGTCTCTTTCCATGCGCGCCCAAAAACAAAATGCAGATGACGCAGCAGATTCCACTAGTATAAAATGTATTTCCTTTACTTTTTACTCGAGTCAATTGCAAATTTTGGAGAAAAGAGACCCACTTTTGGCTTGCCAATGGTACCAGATATTTCTTCCACTTTTAATATATCCACTTTTAATATAGTATAAAATTTATAAACATATTTTATAATGTCGGTTACATATTTAACTAATTAATATTTTATTGGATAAATAAATAAAAAAAAACTTTACAAAAAAATTTTCAAATTGGAAAGTCTATGCGAATATATTGGAAAACATGGGTAAAAATTTTTTTTGAGAAATTTTTTTAGATTATGTTTAGGAGTGTCGATTATTGTGGAAAAAGAGCTTTACATTAGGCCTTCCGATGATACTCAGTCGTTTTCTCAATTTTAAACAGACAAAAATAATAAAAAAATACTTGAGATGGATTCTAAACTGCCAGGTTCACTCATCTGACCAATCGCATTCACCACTACACCACTGAGGCATATGCCACCTTAGCCCAACTTCAGATTTATCAATAACTGACTAGATGATGAAGCCCAGTGACCGGGGCAGGGGGCGGGGGGAAGAATTGAATACCTACTATCGTCCATTGAATAGATGCGGAGGAGAAGAAGGAGAAAGGAGGGGGAGTTCGGACAAATGGTTTTTTGCATTTTTCACCCTAAAATCAAACGTTTTCCGAAAAACTCAAAAGATAAACTATAGTCAACTCGATGTTGCTCTTTCCAATGGTGAAAAAATTAGAGCGATTGGAGCCTTCTATGACGAGCAGCAGCCTTATCAAATTTAAGATCTAGCAATAACCCTCAAAACATACACCTGGGTCGAAAAGAGGGGCTGGGCGCTGACGGTTCGCTTTGCTCCCTCGCGCCAGCCCAATATGCGGACAGACGGACGAAAAATGGGGTAACTGTTAAAGCGGGCCTTGGCCGCCCGCCGCTCTGGGCAGGGCGCCAGAGCTCCTCCGGCCTCCGGGCATGGGTGCTACGGCCCCTACGCTTCGCCTAGCATGCTTCGCATGCTAGGCTACGCTCCGGGGCCTCCGCACCCATGCCCTCCAGCCTCCGGAGCTCTGACTGCCCTGTCCTTCGCGGCAGGCGGCCTGCGGCCGCGCAAAAATGTCATTTGATATGCTGATAAATTTTATTGATTCGCCTAAACGATTACACAACAGTGTGTTCTGCGGGAGCAGAATATGCTGTGACAGGCGTAAATTGAACCATGAGCATAACAGAAAAGGAGGAATTAGCTAGAGAAAGAGGGGCGTCTAGGCGGAAAGGCATAGGAATAGAGAAGGTTTCCATCTCCTCGCAAGAAGCGGAACTCGGCAGCTGTGCTGTTGAGACTGGCAGAAACGAAGCCGCCTCTTGTCAGGCCAAGCTTCCCTAGCACCGAGCTACCGTCAGGGTAGTGGAACTGCAGCGAGCCTGAACCAGACTTGCTTTTGTCCAAATCGTCTGACGAGGACGGATCGAAGGGAAGGGAACCCTGTGGAACGGCGCTTTTGTGCCGCTTGGAGGCATCAAGATAGCCACCGGCGCCTGAGACTATGTAGCTCACCGTTGAGTCGTTGGCCGCATGCCTCAGGTGCTTGAAAGACCAAAATGCTCATGAAGCAGTGGAGTAGAGCAAAGAGTTGACCTGAAGGCAGTGGTCATGGCCGCTGATGTAGGCGGATACTTTGTAGCGGTGCAGGAGGGGACGCAGCCTTTGGAGCAGGCAATCGGTGGGCCCATGCTCAGCTATGGACCAGACTGGGTAGTGGCCGACCACGAAAAGGTAGTCCGATTTCCCCCTGCAGAAAGAAGAGCATGAGGGGATGAAGCGGAGAAGTATGGTGGAACGAGAGCGCAGCGAGTTGCTGCTCGATCCAGAGCCACTGGCGATTGGCCTTGGTGATGTTGGCGGGGCCTTGTGGAGGGAAGCTGCGGGTGACGAGGTAGTTGAGGACGCTGCTGAATGTGAGGTCCTTCGTGTTCCCGCACAGCTCCACGGTGTCTATCATCACGAAGTCTGCGCGCAATCCGTCTGCTAGCTCGTAGGAAATGCTATAGTACAAGCTCGGGTAAACCCTTAATTTAACCAGCCTGGACGAGAGTTGGATGGATAAAGTGGTTGAAAACCATCGACTGCTGCGCTGAGTGTAGGCAATTTGTGCGCTGATGTTCCCGTAGTGGTCATGGTTGCCGCCCAGGACGTACCAGGGCATGCGCAAGGATGCCGATGTGTACACATCTTCGAACGTTTCCTAAATTGAAGGGGCTAAAATTGTCTCGTTTCGGGTGGCAAGGAGACTTTGAATCGCTCGTCATAGACGGAATGGACGCCAGTATAATAAAAGTTGTCGCCAATAGCAAGAAGGAACTGAGTGTCCTGCTCAGAACCGAGGCTCCCCAACGTTCCAGCTACAGTGGACTGTGCGTAGGTGTAGTAGGGCCAGACTGGGATCCCTCCCCAATCACCTACAAGCCAAACTAACATACAACAAAGCCTTCTCCATTCACCCATAAAACCCGGATCATAATTAATTAATTGAACTCAGCTGCAAAATACATCATGATAGATTATTGCTACCGACAATTTTGAGTCGCAGGAAGGGTACATACCTATAATGAACCATCGGAGTGAATTAGTTGACAATTTGCAAACGTCTCCATCGGTACATCTGCTTGAGGCTGCAAGCTACGTTTTCTCTTGCCTAAACGGAAGAGTATGAAACAAGTGGGACCCAAACTGCCGACGATGCCAAGGAAAAAGAGCAGGCAAAGTCGTAGCATGGCAAAGAATTCTGCCTGCTTTGACAGATGACGAGCAGGTTGCAGACACTTCTTCTTTATCTCACACTTCCCACTTTCTTCACAATTCCCTTCCCGTCAAAGGTCAACATTTGGTCCGACCCAATATGTACGGCAAGAATATTTGGGCAGGTCATGCAGAAAGCTTTCTTAAGAGATTAGCGAAGCAGGAGCGTATACCTACCAATTCACTGGGAACAGATGCAAGTATGCGGTCCCCCTGACTACGCCCAGTCAAACATGCGAGAGTGTATTTGTGCGGCTGAGTTGATTCATTTTCTTGCTCTTTTCTTTCTCACTTTGTGACACAGGACACTGACGTGTACAGCGCAAGAGCAAGTAGGTGAAAGAAGGAAGACTAGGCAGGGGGAGGGCGCAGAAGACAGAAGTGACTAATGCACATAGCCCTGCTGGGCTGGGGCATATGATCGGGGCTGATGTTTGGGATAGGCGGGAAGGGAGGGTGCGATGATCTCCTGGGTGCCGCAGGCCGAAGGGCAATAGCCGGCAGGCTCTCCGCCCACGCCCGCGGGTCCGATAGGGCCAGGTGGTCCATGCTCTCCTCGCTTGCCCGGCGGCCCGGGCGGGCCCTGCGGTCCGATGTAGCCGGGCGGACCGGGGTTCACGCTGGCGTTCCCATTAGGTCCCGGCGGGCCTTTAGGGCCTCTGGGTCCGGGTGGGCCAGGCGGACCCTTGATCCCCTTGCCACCGATCTGAAAGCCAGTAGAGGCTAGGTGATTGAATGAGGGACGAAGAGGTGTTTAGGCTACGGCATCATCGCCGGGGGGTCCAATGGCTCCGGGCTCTCCGTTGATGCCGGGGTCGCCGGGCTCTCCGGGCTCGCCGACAGAGCCGGGCTTGCCCGGGGCGCCGGGAACGCCGGGGTGCCCTGCCTCGCCCTTCAGTCCCGGTCGTCCGGCCTCGCCCTGTGGTCCTCTAGGACCCGGCGCTCCCGCAGGGCAAATCACACTACAGCCTCCTTCCTTCTCGAAACAAGAAGAAGGACAGGCAAAGAGGGAAAAGGCTGACCAGGGGAACTGAGGTTCAGGTTCCAGGCTGACGTCCAGGCCGTCAAGGCCGGGCTTGCCGGGACGCCCCGGGTGGCCAGGGATGCCTGACTCACCGTCGATGCCTGGAGGTCCACTGGGACCTGGAGGGCATTCCAGTTTGATGCAGCCTGCATCCACTCCCTTTTGCCTCCTCTAGGATCTAGAAGTGGAGGCTGGAACTGGAGCAAGTGGGTCCACTGCCAGCGATGGCCTCGGAGCCGTAGCCTCCAGCTCCGTACTGCCGCTTCACTCGCTCCGTCCCCTTCTTCTGCTCCTTTCCCGTATCCACGATCTCCTTCCACAGCTCCTTGCTCTGAGCCTGGAACCCGAAGAACCCATAGGCCACGCCTATCCTTTATGAAGCTGGGGGAGGAATACTCGGAAACGGCTCATGTTGTCGGCAAGGCGAAGCTGGGCAGAGTTGAGTGAGTAGTAGAGGGCGGGTATGACAGTGAGGAGGGCCAGAAGACAAAGCCCGCTCAGACCCGCCGCTGCAACAGCCGCTGTTCCCTCCTTCATTCTTTGCAGATTCTCTTCTCTCCAAAACTGATCCTCCTCCAAGTGTTGCGCCCCTATTAAATACCCTGGAGTGTTCAGGTGCGCTGTGAGTGTAAAATGGGTCGGCTGAAGGGCTGCGGGGTCAGTTTCCGTTCTGTCATTCCTATCCACAAAACGTCCATGGTCGCGTCGCAGGAGAGGGAAGGGGGGAGGGAGTGTTTGGGGCTGGAGGGAGGAAATGAGATGAGACTATCGCATCAGAAATGTCCTGCTCCGTCCGACTGCCGCAAAGAACTTTGGGTTTTGTACAGCGAAAAGGAAAGAAAGAAGAAAAGAGACTAGAGGAGGATGAGGAGAAGAGGTTGAATGAGTATCGCAGGTGCCTGGACAGGAAAGAGGAAGATTCGCTGACTGGACGAGGCGTTGGTTGGTGCTACGACCCGCACTCAAATAGCAAGCATAGTATTCACCGATTGGAAGGAGTTCATAGGTGGCTTTTGGAGGGTGGGACGATAGATGGGTGAACGTGAGGGAACGACTAGGTAGTGGGGGATGAAGGGTTTGGGTAGTGTTCATTCCGTGCTTCCACTCTATGGGCGAAGACGATGCCACTCAGCAAACTGGCGGCGAGGATTGCGCCGAACCTAGCAATCGCTTTCATAGCCACCTAGCTTGAGGAGGAAGAGGGAGAATGAACCTGGTCCCAGTGCTGCTTTCCGCTGGTGGATTTCGCTTCGCAGCCGATCATCATGCGACCCATCACCTTCAATCATAGGAGTGGCTGAGATGGGGGTGGGGGTGAAGGGAATGGGAGGAAAGGAGGAGGGACTTCGTTCTTGGTGACACGATCCCAGTCCATGACGAGGAACTCGAAGGAGACGGCATCAAGGACGCCGGGGTCAGAGGACGGGAGGTCGAAGACGAAGCTCTCGTTGTACACCGGACTCAGCGTTCGCTTCTTCACATGCGTCTTCTTCTTTCCCACACGCTGCCCGTTGTACAGCATGTACACTTTCACGTACGGATCTGCATATACCAGACCTTGTCGAGGCTGACTAAGGGAGAGTGATGGGAGGGTGTACCAGCAAGGCCGGTGATGTCGAACTTGGGGAGGTTCTTGGCCTTGAGGACGACGGCGGTGAGTTTGTTGGTGGCGGGCTGGAAGCAGAGGGAGACGAGGAGCTCACCCCGCTCCGGACAGCCGCTGAACTTCAGCGCTCGGCTGGCCAGCTCCATGCTCATCGACGCCGCTCCTCCACCCTCCAGCGCCTCCACTCCCGACAGCGGACAGATCACCTCACCCAGGATCTCGTCCCTTAAACATTCACCATTCCTTCTCCTCCTACCTCCTTCTCCACTCCAGCCAACCGTGAGTAGCGGTCGAATGCGACGACGACGAAGTGAAGCGTGGTGGAGTTGAGGTGTGCGGGTGTGATGCCGTAGAACGTGAATTCCTCGTCATACACGGGCTCCAATGTTCCACGCACCACCCGCGTTTTCACCTTAACCCAGCCAACCTACTTTCCTCTTCCCACCTCAACCTACTCCCAGCTCGACCTTGTGCTGTTTCTCCGGCAGAAGCTGGAGCTTGACGTAGGGGTCCAGCAGCTGTTGCCCGGGGCCCCACAGGTTCGTCGCGCTCACTATCGTCACCTACACTATCGCCCTGCTTTTCTTAGTTACCAAGCTCATGAGAGGGCCCGCACCTGCAGTGCATTCTTCTCTGGGTCATAGCGCAGAGCGAAATTGAGCTGGCCAGCCGCCTTCTTCCCCTCCACGGCAGCCTTTCAATCCCCCTTTCTCCCCCCATTCCCAAAAGAACAGAAGAAGGCCAACTTCGGCCTCGCTTGCAGGGATGTTGATGGAGGGTGGGAGGCCGACGCCGGGCTGTTCATAGGAGGCCTCCACGGAGGAGCCGAAGAGCGAAGAGCTCAGGCTGCTCCCGCCCATCGACGCTTCCCTTCACAGCACACTTGGCTTGGCTCTCGTTAGAGAAGTTGTGGAAGGACCTGTGAGTGCCGGGTAGTAGGTGTTCGGCGTTGTCGGGGCTCTGGACGGGGGAGGGGGACTTCTTCAGGCCGCCCGGCCCCGCCGCCGTCTTCATCGACATCACCGGCTTCACATCCTGCACCCCACCTTTCTCTTCCAAGTTATTGTTTTCAATTTTGTTCTTTTTCCATCTTTTCCTTTATACTTTTCCGTGCTTCTAAAACGCGTGGCGAGTCTGTTTTGTATGAGACGACTTTGTCTTGGGCATATGCCGAAAACGCTTTCATTTTTGCGCGGCCGAAGGCCGCCTGCCGCGGAGGGCAGGGCAGTCAGAGCTCCGGAGGCCGGAGGGCATGGGTGCGGAGGCCACGGAGCGTAGCCTGGCATGCGAAGCATGCTAGGCGAAGCGTAGGGGCCGTAGCACCCGTGCCCGGAGGCCGGAGGAGCTCTGGCGCCCTGCCCGAAGCGGCGGGCGGCCAAGGCCAGCTTAACCAGTTACCCCATTTTTGCGTCCGTCTGTCCGCATATATATATATGTGTCTTTCCGGGGGCGGGCCTCCGCGGTTTTTCAACGAAATTGGCTGATTTTTTGCATGAAGGTCCGACTGGGTGGTATCTCCAGGCCATTTTTTGCGCTTGACGTAATTTTGCGTTTTTCGCCCAAAACCCAAATTTTTGATGTTTCAAAGTACGAAAATTCATAAATCACTGGTTTTTCAACGAAATTGGCTGATTTTTTGCATGAAAGTCCGCCTGGGTGATATCTCTAGGCCATTTTTTGGGCTTGACGTAATTTTTCGATTTTTGCCCAAAACTCAATTTTTGATGTTTCAAAGTACGAAAATTCATAAATCACTGGTTTTTCAATGAAATTGGCTGATTTTAGGCAGATACGTCCGTCAAGGTGCTATCTTGAAGCTGGCAAAAGGAATTTCCGAAATATTTGTTATTTCTCAGTTTATGGACAAAAACCTAAATTCTTGATGTTTCAAAAATTTGAACATCCATAAATCGATGGTTTTTCAATGAAATCAGTTGAATTTTGGCATGTACGTCTCTAATGGTGATATATTGAAGTTGATAATAGAATTTTTCGACACATTTATTATTTCTTGATTTATAGTCAAAAACCTAAAATCTTGATGTTTCAAAAATTCGAACATCCATAAATTACTGGTTTTTCAATAAAGTCAGCTTAGATTTGGCAGATACGTTTGCTGCGGCAGTATCTTAAAGCAGTTAAAAGGAATTGCTTAGCTTATTATCTGGAACAAAGGCCGCGCATCTTGGCAACAGCCGAGAATACCTTGTTTAAACCTATGAACTTCTATGGCTAAATAGCTTAGACAGACCCTCCTAGTGCAGAATATGCAAAACAAGTTCATGTAAGTTCGCGTTTCTGAACAAGTAGCGCTGAAAATATGTTGTTTGCTACTATATAGGTATTTTCACATATACTGGCCCCTACTGGCTCAGGACTGCGAACTTACATGAACTTTTATTGCATATTCTGCACCAGGAAGAAATGCCGGAGCCATTCAGCAATAGAAGTTCATATGAATTTCGCACTTTTTCTGTGCCTTTTGCTGAATATTTGATTTTAGTGTTTTTAGCTGTTTATCAGACATTTGGCACCTGCCGCCTCAGGACTGCGAACTTACATGAACTTTTATTGCATATTTAGCACCAAGAGGACTTGCTGGATCCATTTAGCAATAGGGATTCTTTGCTGACTCTAAAGCTCTTTGAGTTTTTTACGTTGAGTCTGATGGCAACATGCGCCATTGATGGCAACATAGAACTAGGCCTCCCTGGTGAACACCCACCTGGCGTTCCGATTGTCTTTCCTCTTTGCACCAGTTTTTCTCTTGTCCTTCAATGCCAGCCCCATATTGATGAGCAAAGTGTGTACTAAACTGGGATAATTGTTTGACAACAGGGACATTTCAAGTAATGGGCTAACTTAGCCCGGCTAAGTCTTGGGCGAACTCGGAAACTTCACACATTCTTTTAGTGAAGACTAGGCCAGGATATTTGCGAAACCTTTGCTAAACCGAAACCTCTACTGCTTCGGCAGAGCTAAAGTCCTCAGCCAGCCACCACTGGTCCCTAGCTGCTAGGCTGCCACGTTTTTATTGCTTGCCGCTTTTTCTTCCTCATTCTCCCTCGATAACTTCACCTCACCCTATTCTCCGGCCAGCTCGACCAACTAAATATTCAACAAAACGCACAAAAAAAGTGCGAAATTCATACGAACTTCTATTGCTAAATGGCTCCAGCAAGTCCTCTTGGTGCTAAATATGCAATAAAAGTTCATGTAAGTTCGCAGTCCTGAGGCGGCAGGTGCCAAAATGTCTGACAAATAGCTAAAAACAGACCCAAAAACAAAAATTCAGCAATAGGCACAGAAAAAGTGCGAAATTCATATGAACTTCTATTGCTGAATGGCTCCGGCAGGTCTTCCTGGTGCAGAATATGCAATAAAAGATCATGTAAGTTCGCAGTCCTGAGGCGGTAGGGGCCAGTATATGTGAAAATACCTATATAGTAGCAAAAATCATATTTTCAGCGCTACTTGCTCAGAAACGCGAACTTACACGAACTTTTATTGCATATTCTGCACTAGGAGGGCCTGTCTAAGCTATTTAGCCATAGCAGTTCATAGGTTTAAAAAATGAAAGCGTTTTCGACATACACCTTTGTCTTGCGGGGCGAACAATACTTTGTTTGAGCCTCTTATTTGTCAAAATCTGTTTGGATTAAGAATGCTCGTGAAAGGCCGCCAGGAAACCTGAGATTATATTTTCGTCATTTTCTCGAGGCGTATTCTAGGTGTTTTCAGATGATAGGAGGTAGGATGAAGGCCAAAATTGGTCTGGCCTTTTTATCGCGCCTGTAAAGGCGTCGTTAGCGCCTTCTCCGCCCTTCTTCCAGCCTAAAGCCGGCGCTCATTTCACTGCCTTCCCTCTTTGTCTGGCTTGCCTAAAGGCAATGGGCCAATTTCCTTTCGCATCGCTACCTGCTAAAGGCCTTTAAGGATTTGGCCTTAGGGAAGGCAGGCCTGGGGACAGGGAAAAGAAAGAAGAAAGCCAAGAAGGCTAATCTAGGCGCATAAGGGGCCGCGGGTCTCCTAACGACGAGCTGGAGAGCAGAAGCCACCCACGGGTTTTCCGATAACGACGCATGACGAGCCCCCTTCAAAGCCTTTCCAGCCACCCCTCCCCTCTCTTCCCTCCTCCCTCCTTTACTCCAACCCCCGGAAGCCAAGGCAAAAGAAGGAAAGTCCCTCAGTCCCTCGTCCACAACAGGCTTGTTTCATCCCCCTTCCCCCTGAGAGTGGAGGGAGGCGCTGCGGGGGGAGCAAAAACTCAAGGCCGCTCCAGCCTCTCGGCTTTCTGGCGACGGAAATATGGAAATCCTGCTCTCTCCCCACGCTCCTATTTCTTTCTCCTCCAAGGGCTGGCGGCCATAAGCGTTCCTATTGCAAACCTCCCCATCACTGCCTATCGCTGGCCATTCTCCTGGGGGCTTCATTCCTCATCCATCCCTGGCACCCAGGCATGGCCAGAAAAAATCGAAAATCCAGGAAAAACGCACAGGATGGGAAAGGACAGGGCGCAGCATTGACGCAAAAAGACAGGAGAGATCAATGAGCCCAGGGAATGACGAAGCAGGCCTGCCTCCTTGCATGCATGTCAAATGTGAGTACGCCTTCTCGCCCTGCCTCTATCATCATTATTCATCGACGCAGTTTTAGCGCCTGAATGCAAGTGGGTGAAAAGAGAGGTGACGTGAGAGGAAACCTTCGGCAGGAGGAACTGCTTGAGGTTTGAGTGGTCCAGGCGTCGGCTGCGAGAGCGGCGACGGACGGCCAAACCCACCAGCAGGACCACCAGACCCAGTCCCACCACCGCTCCCACCACCGCCGCCATCAGCACCGCCGCTGTTCCTGTAGAATATCGGCTTTTGCTTTTCATTTCACCCACTTCACACCTCCTTTACCGCCCTCCTGCCGCTCATTCAAGGTCAGACACCAGTCAGGGAGGAAAGGAGATTGCATTTGACAGCCAGTTTGCGACATCCCGATCGCTAGTGCTCAATTGCTCGCTTCATCATATGCCCACTAAAGGCTATACTGCATAATCGACTTCTTTATTCAGCCACGCGAAACCTTGCTTAAAAGCAGTGCAAAGCTACGGGCTGGCCGGTTAATAGTCAATCAATTCAAATTAAACAATAGCAGCGTTACTCTACCTTTAATCTTTAAAATGTGCCCTTTTATTCATTAACCAAAAATTTTGCCTAGAACAGATTAAACGCCTCGATTAAGCTAAACTGAGGCCGTCTAATGTGCCGCCGTTTTCGTCTCCTATGCGTTAAGTAATCAAGATAATGATGCACGCGATCTGCCTTTTTCCTGCGCCCTGCTCATATGAGCATAGGTTACTTTTTGCAACGTAGGCTGGGACTCTATTGCGTGGAGGAAGGGGTGCTGTTGTACGCACCGGAGTAATATGGTCCTGGCGACAAGAGAATGGAGGGTAAAAGGGAATAGAAAGAACCTTGGTCAGCGCCGCCGGCGAAGAAGGAGGACATGGGTGCTCGCTTCCGCATGTCCATCATGCTTGAGTAGCACGCTTGGCGTCGCTTTCTTTAAATCACAGGCTAAGAGCCCCTTTCCCGAAGGAAAGAGTGGAAGTGAGCTCCGCTCCCGTCCTCAGCAGAAAGCCTCACCCCTCCCCTCACCCCTACCAGCCCTCCCCCTCCCCCTCCCTGCCCTCACACACTTCCCCTTCTTCTTCTCCCCCCGTCTGCCTCCCCTCCTCTTCCCCTGCCTCCCTCGATCGATATCACAGGCGTGGCCTGGCCCCTGAAGGCGCTAGCACCCAGAGTGGCCGCCCCTCTCCCTTCCTCCCGTCCCCATTCTTTCCAAGCCTTCGTTTCATGTCCGCGCCGCGCCACTCCCTCCCTTCCAGCCAATTTTCCCCACCTCTCGCCTACCTTCCCAGTTTCCCACCAGCCTGTCAATTGCAGCCTCCTTCTTCCTACCCTCTGCCTCCCACTTGCCATTCCTTTCCTCTTTCAACCTCCTAATTGGTCTGGCCATAGCCATTCTTTGCTTCTCCTGCTCCAGCTACCTTGAGCGGTTGGGACAGGATAGTTTTTGGGGGCAGTAAGGTTTGAGGGCGGTGAGGCAGGGCGATGAGCAGATGTTTGCGGGCGGCAATGGAGTTAGCAAACTGGCCTTCCAGTAAGGGCGGGGGGAGAGGGAACGCAATTTGAGCAGGCCAATGAAATGGGCTCAAGGCGGGGAGAGGCTCTGACGTCAGTGAATGGAGGGAGGAGAGGGGAGGCCTGCTGCTACTGGCTCTCTGTCCGCCATGCACGTGGGAGGCGGCGGCGCCAGCTAAAACACCCCCGTCACCCCTGAAACACCCCTTCTTGCCTCCCACAGTCTCTCAAGCCTCTCCGCTTCCTCCTCCCCCTCATCCTGCACTCTATCATTTGCCTGCAATTGTCACACCAGCTCCATTCTCGCGTGCAAAACAAGTATCCATTAGCTAGATAGCCAAATGGAGGCGCCCAAAGCATCCTAAAGGAGTTCAACAAGCAATCCTACCGACCAGAATAGCAAAGCCTTTTTGCAAACAAATGGAATTAGAGATCACTTTCGAGCTCAGCGAGCCAAACGATGGCAAAACGTGGCCATATTTGGGCAATAAGAAAACTAATCCAGAAATACAAAGCCACATTGAAGTGGCAGCCTCATGGAAAGACATAATCGGGTGTATTAAAGAAACCGGAATCGTAATGATTGAGAATAAGGCAAAAACTTTGCAGCGACAATGCGTTTAAGAGGAGGACAAGTAGGAGAGATAAGCATGAATCAAAGACCGAGCGATGGTTCTGGCAACAAGCCTTCGATGCTTCTGCGGCCTCTGCGAGCTGGTTTTCCACCTTCCGATTTCCGCATCTGAGCACGCTGATTCCCGAACCAAGTGTTCACCTATCATTATTACCCAATTTTATTTCCTCTCAGAGATCCTAGTTTGCTTTAAAGGCTGAGTGCATGAAAGACCACCATCTCCGATTGCTCTGATTATTTTTTCATAATTAAGGAATGTCATGGTGAGTTTGCAAAATTAAGCATATTTGTGAATAAAAAAATCGAGAGAATAAATCACGAAGTTTCCTATGCTGTGACATGGTATGAGCCAAATTGGTGCAGAAAAAATCGTTAAAAATCGGGGACATCTTCTTCTATTTTCTCCCATTAATAAAAGTTGGGAAACACTTAAAGCGATATTGACCAATTAAAATTGTTTAAAGTTATGCAAATTACACAGAAACTCAAGCTTCATTCGATTTTATAATTGTGGGAATTGTGAGAGTACCGTTTTGACGGAGAGCCCGAGTTGATCGGCGATGAATTGGCGGGAGGATTGGTTGGGATAGGGCTCTTGGCGAAAGGCGCACTTCAGCTTCTCTCGCTGCTCTGCTGTCAGACCCACCTTCGTTCGCCGAACCACACTCAGCAGCGCCAGATTCGTTCCGCCTGGAATCTGCTTTATGCGGAGCCCTGTTCCTAAGCTTTCATTCATTACCAATAGAGAGCAATCAACAAAATATCAGCAGCAAATAGAAAGTGAAAAAATAGGGTCAAAGTGGTATTAGTAGGAGACATGGGAGTTGTGTAGTAAGGTAGGATAAAGTTGGCAAAGGTAGACCATGGTTGTTGTGAAGGGTAAGAGTGCGAGGAACGGGGGATCGAGCGTGCGGTGAGTTGGGGCCGTAGCTGACGTGGAATCGCGAGGACGCCGTCTCATCCATCCCCACTGCACCTTCCCCACCCTCGCTCATCGGCTGCCACGCTTCTTTCATTCCGCTCAAACCCTATCCTTCACTTCAACCTACTTGCTGGGGCCTGGCTTGTATTCGGTGTATCGACGAACAGATTTCTTATATTTTCATATTGCCCTTAAAGTGGGTCGCAATGAAATGTAAGTGGTGAAAGGGGAACTGTAGGAGGCCTTGCTCGCTGTTGGCATGATCTTCGGATGAGCTGTTGTGGAGGGGCTGGACGTTGAGGACGGCCTCCACCTCGGCCGCCGCCGCCACCGCCTCCCTGCACACCTCTCACACCCTCACCACCATCCCCACAGGAGCAGAGGAGGGGACTGGGCCTCATGCGCCTCCTGGAGCTCATCGATTGCCATTCCACTCAGCAACATTGCCTCCGCCAAATCATCCAATGCCTCCCCCGCCATCTTCTCTTCTCCTATTCTACCTATTTGGCTTTTTATGTCCAATCTTTCAGCGGGCTTGCCTTCATCATTTTGCGCGCTCGCCATTGCCAAGAGGCGTTGTTTTGCGTGCAGTGCAATAGCGCGTGCCTTTGGGAAGTGTGATGTGTATGAGGTGAAGGAATGGAAGGGAGAATGGATGAGAAGCTTGTAGAGCTGGGGGTCTGAAAAAGGGGGGCGCAGATTGGAAAGGAATGAGGTGAGCAGAGCCCTTCCTCACTTTCTCGATGCCCTGCATAAGTCTTCCTTTCATTTTCACCGACCATTCATTTTCCCGCCCATTCCTTTTCTCATCCTACCCACTTCGCCGCCTTTTCCTCTCTCAGACCTTTAGGAAGGAGATATTTGTTTGCGCAAACTTGTTCGGTGAGCTGAGAATGTTTGTGAGCTGGAAAGCCAGGTAGTTTTATCATGAAACGGCAAATAAAATGGCAGGAATGGGACGGATTTAGGCGGCGAAGCGGAAATGCGCGCGCTGAACTCCGCTGGCGCTGTTGATGGATGGATGGAGAATATGAGTGAATAAATAAACGTGAAACAAGGACGCAACAAAAAGCAGGGCTCAATTCGTTGCAAGCTTTGCGTAGGCAGGAAGCGTGGATTGGGAGGAAGGGAAAGATGGATGGATGGACTAATACTGGGCCTGAGGCAAAGAGAGGAAAAGATGGGGGAAAGAGCTGGCATGCACTGCTTGGACTCGCTTCCCCGTAACAATCTCAGTACACCACGTAGACGAGCGGCCAGCCATCGAGATTCCGCCAGTCACCAACAAAGCAGAAAGGAAAGGCGAACTCTGCTGATGGCAGAGTTGGACGGGCGGTGGATGTGTTGAGAGAAGCGTTTGCAAAAGAGGCAATGGGAGAGGGAGGGAGGGAGGCTATATGAGTGGAGAGAGGCGAGAGGAGAGGAAAGGGGAGGGGGTAGAAAAGGTCTATCCTAGCTCTCTGTTCGGGCAGCTCAACGAAATACCACTGGAACACGCCTGGCGCTCAGCTCAATGGTGATCAGGATAGCGGCGATAAGACTACTGAGACGAAAAGATGGGATGGGGGGATGGGCTACTCCGCTGTAGGCTTCTCCTCCACCTCCTTCTTCGTGGCCTCCTCCGAGGGTGCGGCGGGGGCGGGGGCGGCGGATTCTGCCGCTTTCTCTGATGCTGCTGCTTCAGCCTGAAGTTGGAAGCGTGTTGGAAGGGTGCTGGAGGGAGGGGAGAAGAAAAGGAAAGGGTACCTTGGTGACGGCAGGCTGACTGCGACGGAAGAATCGGTTGAGTAGGTTGACGACCCAGGCCTTGCCGAAGTTGGCGACGCCGAGGTCGAGGAGGTTCTGAAGCTTGAGGCCCTCCGCCTTGAACGTCTCCGCCGCCCGCGTCCCCAGCCCCATCAGCGTGGCCAGCAGCCCTTTGAACCCTTTCCCCTTCTCCACCTGCACCAATCTTTTCCCCTGCTTCAACCTGCTTATTCCGCCTGCTCTCGCAGTTTTTCTTCCACCAGCTTTACTAGCTGGCGTAAGGTAGGGAGGAAAAAAAGGAAAAGTTTGTTGTTTCAGTTGGGCGTAGGGTAGCCTGGCATTTACACTGGCCTCTTGCCAGACTCTCAGCGGCCTAATCCGGAAGCAGCTGTTCCACAGTGGCTCAGCTAAACTACTACTCTCCTACCTAGCCCCCTTGCCCTTTCTCAACCTAGCCCTCTTCCTAGTTACTCCTATAACAACTTCTCTGTCTCACATCTCACTACCTATCCCAGCACTCCAAGTCCAAACACTCAGTCACTGGTAGCTAAATGAGGAGTAATGATGAGACCTTGTCGGTTTTGAAGAGGTCGGCATCGCTGAGGCCGCACTTTTCCTTGGCGAAGGCTTTGAAAGCGTCGAGGTTGCTCCGCTTCTGCTCCTCTGTCATCTCCTCGCCTTCGTGCACCTCCAAGGTGGTGGAGGTGAGCATTAGGTAGGGTAGGAGTTGAGGGAGAGTGGTGGAAGGTACGTCAGGGATGGCGTTGGCCTCCATCTTGTTGGCGAGTTTTGCGAGGATGGTGCCGTCCTTGAGGTGGTTGACGAAGTCGGTGGGGCTGAGCTCCTTGGCCTCGGCGCCGGGGACTGGCTGGCTGGAGTCGCTGCCGACGGAGTTGGAGACCCACTCCAGGACCACGTAGGCCAGCTTCCGCAGGGACGCCCCGTTCAGCGTCCTCAGCCACGTCTTAGGACTCTTCTCCGCTAGGTCGCAGAGCGGGGAGGCCGGGGAGGCCTCGGGCTGCTCCTCCTTCTCCTCCTCCTTCGCCTCCTCCTTCGCCTCCTCCGTCGTGGCTGGTGGAGGCTCAGCCATGGCCGCCGTCTCTGCGCCCGCAGTCTCCGTAGTCATCCCAGCGATCGACTTCTCCTATCCCAACAGCACAGCGCCTTCTGCTATCACGACTGCACAGCTGCTAGCAGCACTCAGCTCCTCTGCAATGCGCGCTATGAGGCAATGCCGCTGGAGTGGAGGGTGGGAGGGCAGCGCGCAGAACTGGAGGGAGGCCACCGTCTGGGCACAGCGGGTACACTGCGCACACAAGGATGAGGTTAGGGATGGAGGAGGGAGGCTGTAGCTGACTGAACTCTAGAGGAGAGGATGAAATGAAAATGATAGAGGAGAGAAAAGATGAGAGGGATAGTAATGGGAGGTAGGGGAGAAGGGGGGAGGGAGAGGAAAGGAGGGAGGGAGAAGACAGCTCGGCGAAGGGCTTGGCTTAGGACAAAAGCGCTCCATCAGTTGGTCGGGAGCGGTGACAAATGGAGAGGCTGGGAGTAGGTGGAAAGAAGGAGTGAGAAGGCTGGCTGGGCAGGGAGGGAAGGAGGGACTAAGGGCTGAGGGCCGGGTTGAGCGCTTCCGTAGCACCATAAATCCCACAACTGCCCCCGTAGAGAGGAGAGGCAGTTGAGGAGGTTTGGGGCGGATGGGCGAGGGGAAAGGGTGGGGAGGAGAGGAGAGGAGAGGAGAGGAGAGGAGAAGAGGGGGAGGACGCAGGGACGCGTATACACTGCTCTCTGTACTCTATCCGTCTGACAAACGGACTATAGACAGGCAGGGAATGGGGAGGGAGAGGGAATGGAATGAGGGCCGGTGGTCTGCGTATGTAGGAAAGGCGGGAGGGGGCCTGGGCTGGCTGGGCTTGGGAATGGCTGGGTGGAGAGGGGGGGGGAGGGGAGGAGGGGAGGAAGGGGGCAAGGAGGAAGGGTGAGGGGTGGGTGGTGGAAGGGGGCAAGAGGGGACGCTGCCCAGCAGGAGGGGTGTTATAGGCGGCCTCACGGCTCTCGGCTCTGTGTATATATCGCTGGTCAGCACTCCCTCCCTCCCCCTCCCTCCCCCTCCCCTCCACTTCCCTTCTGCCCCCCTTCTGCCCCTCTGCCCTTCAACCTCACCCCTATCTCCCTAGGCTGACCGAAAGCCAGGCTAGAGTCTTCACTGCTCTATGTGGCAGGAAAGGAAAGGAAGGGTTGGCGTTAGGAGAGCTTTAGGTCATGTTCATTCGGACATGGGGAGTGGAACTGGGAGAGGATGGGATGAGAGCAGAAGTGGAGACAAGAGCGGAGTGGTAGGTAAAGGAGGGAGAGGGGGAGGATAGGCGAAGGCGTAATGGTATAGGAGGGGAGGACTGGAGCGAGAGGGCCCTCCACCGACCCCGACTGCCCCCTCTTGATTATCCCACCGACACACCGCTCCCTCTCCTCCACCCTCCCTCCCACCAGCCCCCAACCCTCACTCCCCACCTACTACTGCCTCCTCCTCCTACCCCACTCCACTCTGCCCCCCACTCCTCTGCCCCTCCCCCATCTCAACCTCCTCCCTCCCTCTCAACCTCCTCCCCCCTCCCTCCTCTCCTCCCATCCCGCTTTTCCCCTCCGCGGCTTCTGTCCTGTCCAGACTTCCCTGGACCTTCCCTTTCACTCTAATTATTCCCTCCTATTGATTTTGCCGAGCTTTGGAAAAAACGAAGGGTGGCCTGGCCTGGAGACTGCCTGTAGGATAAAGGCAGGAGGAGTGGATGGTCTGCAGGGGGCAGAATGATGGGCGGGAGGAGAGGGAAGGACGGGGCGGGCGGGACAGAGGAGAAGGAGGGAGGGAGGGGCAGAGAAGGCAGAGCAGAGAGAGAGAGAGAGCCTCTATGCAACAGTCAGCTAGATTGAGGAGAAATGAGGGAGGGAGGACTGGACTAGAGCTTGCTTCTTTTTTCTAGCCCATCTGGGTCTAAGCCAGTCTCTCCCTAGAAGAAAGACAGGCCTTGTCTGGCTTCAGCGCCTTCATGAAAAGAGACTAAAGGCCTTCAAGCCACGGCCGCCCCAACAACGTCAGCAACTGGGGAAGATAGCAATCAGAGAAGTCCTTGAAAGGAAGCAAAGCCCTTCAAACACAGCCCCCACGCCCACGCCCACACCAACCCAAACCAACAACAGCCATCGACATCCACGCCTGCGCTTAGGAAAAAGGAGGCAATGTGAAGAGGGGATAGTGATGGGGGATGTGATGGCCCTGCTGGGTGCATGAGGCGAGAAAGGGGCGGGAGGGCAAGAGAAAGGGTTCACAGCCCACTCTGCCTATGCCCGCATTCACATGCTGTGAAGGGACATCGGAGCATGGATGAGAGAGAGAGGGGGCCGAGGCAGGGAGGGGGGGGGGGGAGGAGGGAGGGAGGGGTGGGATGTGGTGTAGACGGGAATGAGGGCCCCTTACCGCACTGCCTATATGCCATATACACCGCAAACCCTCTCACACCCTCCCCGCCCCTCCCCTCCTCTCCACCCCACGCTGTCTCTCTGCCATGGCCCCCGCCAAACCCTCTTCATTCCATCCATATACACGCACACACAGCCTGTCCTTCTCCCCCTCATATCCCACTACGCACTACCACCAGTGGGGGTCCCCGTGTCCTTTCCTCCCCGCATTCATTATGCAATGCGAAGAAGGGGAAGTAGGAGGGCTGATGGAAACGAGGCGGAGGAAAGGAATGAAAGCTGGCTGCAGGCGGAGGGGAGCGGAATCCCTGGATATCATCCAGCCCACTACTCACTCTACAATCCTCCAGCCTCCGCCCAGAATCCGAATGAATGCACAATGAGGGTTGAGCGACTAGCAGGGTTGGGAGTGGTGCGCAGAGAACTCCCAATTGGATGCAATCCAAAAGAGGCCCTCATCAGCCACTCATCAGGGAGTTGTGTATCCTGGACACGGAGAAATGGTAAATCGGAAGGAGGTGGGAAGACAGATGTGCAGAGGTGAAGAGAATGGATGGGGTAAAGGTCCTAGACAATGTCAATGGGGGAGAGGAATTGCGGCGCAGATGAGTGGGAAGTTGACCAGGAGCAGGGGTCAGGAGGGGGGAGGAGGGGAGGAAGGTGGAGGAGGAAGTGGTTGGTGAGGAAGGGGCGGTGAGGAGTGGAGGCGGGTGTTTCTTGCGCGTATGCGTAAACAGAGAAGTGAGAGATGCGGGTAAGGAGTTCATAGGCAGGGCTGATCCACTGACCCAGAAGGACGATGAGAGCCCTCCTCCTCTCCTCCCGTCCACCTACCGCACTGCACCCCCAGCACACTCCTTCGGTCCCCTCCCAACTCTCCCTCTTGGCTGGCCCCAAACCCTTCCGCCCTCCTCTTTTTCCGCTTCTGCCCCTTCCACCCCTCCTTCCCTCCCTCCTACCCGCCCCACTCCGCCGCCGGTTAAGGCCAGCTTAGCCGACTCCTTCCCTCCCTCCGCACACTCCCTGCCAACGTCATGAATTCCTTTCTCATCCTTCTCAGCGCCGCCGCCGCCCTCTTCTCCCTTTCAGGTCAGCTTCATCTTTTTCCTTTCCTCTTCCTTCATTCCATTCTCCTTTCTCACTCTCACCACTGCTGCTGGGTGGACAAAGCGTCCTTGAAGCCTGTGCTTGTCATTTAGATTGATGGTGCTAGGTGAGGGGGGAGGTTGACAGGTTATGGATGGAGAGGAAATCGGAGGGAAGAAAAGGGCCAGGGGAGGGTAGCCAGAAATTGGCCTCACCTGCTTGGAAGGCAAAAGGGAAACAGATGGGTGTAGGGCTGGGGATGGGGCTGAGCGAATGAATGAATGAGCTATGAGCGGCGTGGAAAAAAGGAGGTCGCCAAGCCATCCCCCGTGGAATGGCAGGCAAAGCAGGGCAGGACAGAAAAGCTGTGGAGCGAGGCAATTAGGCTTGGTGTGCGTGGTTGGTGTGTGGGTGGTTGGTGATGGGGTGTATGTGTGGGTGGAATGGGCTCTGGGCTCTTAGCTTCCTCGCCGCAGGGGGTCACTCCCTCCTCAGCTTTCACCGCTCTCATCAGATGAGATCAGCCATACCCCCCTTCACCCTTCACATATTGCCCAGCCCTCTCGGCATTTCGTACTCTATACCTCAAAAAAGGCCCACCATAAAAAGCAATGAAGTGAAACTGGAGGAAGACTAAAGTAGGAAGAAGCAAAGAGACTGAGCAGATAAGGAAGCAGAAGCGTTTGCAGAGGCTCAGAGCACAAGCTGTTTGAAGCAGGATCACTGCCCAGCCAACTCCGTCTGCGTGAACGAGGATGCCGTAGCCTCGCCCAAGTGCCTCTGCCTCGTCGGCTTTCGCTACAACGGCATTTCTTGCGGTCTCATTCTATACTCGCTTTCATCACTTACCTCTTCTCCACCTTCTCAGACATTCCTCTCATCTCAACGCAGCTGAAATGTGGAGATGAAAAATTGCAGCGCCCAATACGGACGCGAATCAAGCAGCCCAGGCTCAAGCAGTGTTAGCAGAAAGATCGAACAGGGTGGTCATTGAGAAGTGCACTTCCGAGCAGTCGACATCTCCGCAGCAGCCGAACGCTGTACAAACAGCAGCTGCTAAGGTTCATCCAAATTCCTTCCAAACTGCTAAAGTTAGCAGGAAAGAAGATTTCAGCTGAGACCAGCGAAGCCGGAGAAAGCGGCAGAAAATGAGCTGGAAGCAGAGTCTCGGGGGGAGTCGGAGGAGGGGGCGCTGGGGGAGACGCTCAAGGTGCCCTGCTCCCCCGTCGAGTGCGACTTCAGCAGCGGCCCTTGCAACTACCAGAACGACTACTATTCTGAGTGGCAGCTTCGTGAAATCGAAGGAGGTATCGCTTTCTCGCGAAAGAAATGGTCAAATTTGAGTCGTATTTTTTAATTTCATTAGTTTCTAATGTCCTAAAATTTGAATTAATATTGGGAGAAAAGTGTGAGAATAGAGTGGACAACTAATACTGATCCTAATAAGTGCAATGCTCAACTAGCGTTGTGCCATAGTCTGTTGAAAGCTTTGGCGTTGTGGCAGGGACGATTCTGCTGTCATCCGGGGACTCCAAGACGGAGCACTACTTGCTGTCGGCGCCGTTCCGAGTGCGTGAGCCGTCCCTGCTGCTCTTCGACTACTTCGAGTCCAGCCTTGGTGCCAGCCACTTGGCTGTCTACAGCCGGGATTTGGCCACCCTGATCTGGAAACCCGCGGGCAAGGAAACCAGCTGGCAACAGGCTGTCGCCACACTCGCCCCCGGCAAGCACCAGGTCACCATTCCATTTCTTTCTACTTCTAACTGCACTACTTCCCGTCCATGCTGCACTTCCGCTAATTACAGTCAGCATGGAAACGTGAAGGGTGTCTGATGGGAAATTGTTCCCCTGAGCCAAAGGATTGATTGTAGATAATCTTCGCAGCGGAGAAGTTGAAGCCGTCTGAACTGGCAGCGGTGACGAACATTCGCCTAGTGGGCGCCACTGGATCACCCGCCGGCTGCTTCTAACCTCTCTTTCTTCTTTCCTGCCTCCCTCCGCCACTTTATCGTTCACTGCCCATTCTTATTGCTTCACTCTAAGCAGCTTGAGAGCAGCTTGCAGCATCCGCCAAAGTCATTCCAGCTCCTCAGAGATGTGGTACTCGCCGATGATTCTTTTCTTTCATTTCTGTTGAAGGCTGTCTGTGATCATTTAGATTGGATTTTGAATTCGGGGTGAGCTGATTATTGGCTGAGCTGATAGAACAACAAAACACAATAGTCTGAAAAAGGAATTATGTTTTAAAAACGCACGTCATCATTGTCTCGGAGAGTCTCAGTGCTTTAGAATCACAGTGATAACAAAGGTCCCGGAATGATAGCCGAAATGATAGCTACTTTTCCTATCTTGTACAATGTGCTAAACCAGTGAATTAACATCGCATTTCTGAAGGCAAATGTTTTTTACGACGATTGTCCATTTTTTGATTTATATTAAGTAGTCTGTTTCCGTTTCAGTATACACTTTCGATACAGGGAAGACATAAAAATGCAACATTTTACATAGCTCACGTAAAATGGTGACAATGGGTTTCATTAGTAAAAGGCTCTGTGTGGTGATGAATGCAGTGTAGGTACACAAGATTTTGCACACTTTTCCGCTCCTGCATTAGGCGCCGTGGCATTCCAATGGCGGATGAGGCTAGCATGTCCTCTGCACCTCTCAAGCGCGTCCTTCTCAACTACTCCTGCCGCCAGGCCAACGAACACTTCCACTTCCAAGTCCCCTACCTCGACAAATGCTCTTCCACAGACATCGGTTAGAAACGAAGCACAAGACGGATGCAGAATGAGTCCTCTTTCAAGCACCTCCAACAATGCTGAGCGTGCACGGGGCGCCGGGGACGCATGAGGACTTCAAGCGCTTCGCGGCTCCCTTCGAGGAGGCTGGCTTTCGCCACATCGGTCAGTGCTCATATTCATTCGTCCCTTGATAGGGAAAAAGGGACTGCAGCCCCCAATCTACCCGGCTTCGGCCTGACCAGCCTGGAGGGCCAGGAGCAGTATCGGCAGCACAATCGGCAGAAGAGTCGCTTTCTTGCCGCCTTCATGGATGCCGTACAGCCGCAGTTGGCATCCCTTTTTGACGCGGAAGTGAGTCATATGGAGAGGTGCAGGGTAGATGTGATGGTGGCGCACAGTGCGGGAGCCTACGGGGCCATTCGCCTGGCCGCCGAAGAGCCCTGGAGAACGCGTTTGCTCCTCCTCATCAGTCCTGGCGCTCTCAGGCCACACAAGGGTTAGCCAAGGTGCAGGGTAGATGTGATGGTGGCGCACAGTGCGGGAGCCTACGGGGCCATTCGCCTGGCGGCCGAAGAGCCCTGGAGAACGCGATTGCTCCTCCTCATCAGTCCTGGCGCTCTCAGGCCACACAAGGGTTAGCCAAGGTGCAGGGTAGATGTGATGGTGGCGCACAGTGCGGGAGCCTACGGGGCCATTCGCCTGGCGGCCGAAGAACCCTGGAGAACGCGATTGCTCCTCCTCATTAGTCCAGGCGCCCTGAGGCCACACAAAGGTTCCCCAATCCTCCCCAGCATAATCTTTCAACCTCTTCACATTTGTTTCAATCCAGCAAGAAATTTGTAAGTATGAGCAGTGAAATTGTCAGCGGCGGACCCAGACTCGGTGCTGGGTCGTTGGGCTCCGGCGGCGCTGCCAGCTGTCTGGGAGTCTCGGCCTTGGCTGAGGCCGCTCCTGGCACCCTTCACCTATCTCCTCATCCGCTACGGGGCCCATCTTAGGGTCGCCAACGCAGCTGAGGCCATCGCCTGCCTCCAGACCATCAATCACGTCGAATGGGCTACCGTTCATCTCATCTCTTTCCTATGACTCTGTGCTGGGTCGCTGGGCTCCGGCGGCGCTGCCAGCTGTCTGGGAGTCTCGGCCTTGGCTGAGGCCGCTCCTGGCACCCTTCACCTATCTCCTCATCCGCTACGGGGCCCATCTTAGGGTCGCCAACGCAGCTGAGGCCATCGCCTGCCTCCAGACCATCAATCACGTCGACTGGGCTACCGTTCATCTCATCTCTTTCCTATGACTCTGTGCTGGGTCGCTGGGCTCCGGCGGCGCTGCCAGCTGTCTGGGAGTCTCGGCCTTGGCTGAGGCCGCTCCTGGCACCCTTCACCTATCTCCTCATCCGCTACGGGGCCCATCTTAGGGTCGCCAACGCAGCTGAGGCCATCGCCTGCCTCCAGACCATCAATCACGTCGACTGGGCTACCGTTCATCTCATCTCTTTCCTATGACTCTGTGCTGGGTCGCTGGGCTCCGGCGGCGCTGCCAGCTGTCTGGGAGTCTCGGCCTTGGCTGAGGCCGCTCCTGGCACCCTTCACCTATCTCCTCATCCGCTACGGGGCCCATCTTAGGGTCGCCAACGCAGCTGAGGCCATCGCCTGCCTCCAGACCATCAATCACGTCGACTGGGCTTAATGTTCTGGGCATGGGATGTCCATGATTCCACCTTGCTACAATAAAACTAAGTCTCTGCTTGCTCCCACAGGTGGAATTTCTAAGAAATGTGCAGTATTAGTTGTGCTAGATAAGTTTTTCCAAAAAAGTCATTTTGGAACACAAGCAGTGTTCCAATTTAGCGAAAATTAGGTGGAACACAAATCAAAAATTTGACCCAAGTGTTCCAATTAGATGGACGCTTTTTGGAACACTTCATAAAACTGCCTCTTAAGAAACGTGCTCTTAATAGTGGGTGTTGTAGGAGATGGAGGAGCATGCCCGACTGATGGCAAATAGTTTGTGTGCTAATTATGTTTATTTTATTGTGATTGGATGCAATGGTTTGGAAATAAGTTTTATTTAATATTAAAATTAAAAACAATGTTTTTGGCATATTTGCTTTTTTCTTTGCATGCATAGGGGTCTATTAAGAGCATTATAAAATAAACATAATTATCACACAAACTCTTTGCCATCAGTCGGGCATGCTCCTCCATCTCCTACAACACCCACTATTAAGAGCACGTTTCTTAAGAGGCAGTTTTATGAAGTGTTCCAAAAAGCATCCATCTAATTGGAACACTTGGGTCAAATTTTTGATTTGTGTTCCACCTAATTTTCGCTAAATTGGAACACTGCTTGTGTTCCAAAATTACTTTTTTCGGAAAACTTATCTAGCACAACTAATACTGCACATTTCTTAGAAATTACACCTGTGGGAGCAAGCAGAACCTTAGTGTGATTGTAGCAAGGTGGAATCATGGACTTCCCATGCCCAGAACATTAACTATCGACCGCCGAGTACTGGTGTTCCATTTAAGATGGCTAAAATTGAAGTGTTCCAAGTGTTCCAGTAGTGTTCCAAGTGTTCCAGTAGTGTTCCAAGTGTTCCAAGTGTTCTGTGTTCCAATTATGACAGACAGCCGACAGCGCCCTAGTTATGAATGGGTGATCGAGTTTTTTGGACTTTCATGTCATGAGTTTGAGCTCCTCGGGTATTGGTAGAAACCTAGGACATATATATATCAATCGAAAGCTCTAGTTGAGATCTCGATGAACAAAATCGTGAAATTTTGATAAAGGCCCAATTATTTTAGAAATTTTGAAAAAACCTGCAAAAATGGCATGAAAAATGATATCTTATAATTTGAAGTGTTCTCATTTTCGAACAAGAGCGAATTTTAAAAATCTAAGAATTACGTGTTTGAGCAAATTGTTTAAGCTTTCTAATGGTGTTATTTTTGTCATAGGTTCCATGGAGAAATTTCCCAATCAATTCAGGTTTGTGGATGACATTTTGTCGAGTTTTGTGCTCTACCCACTTTGCCTATGTTTCAATGAATCAAACCTGCGCAGTTTTACATGTTCCGTTAATAAGTTCCCCTCCCCATCTTTAAATTAATGCTCAGGTTATTCTATATGTTTGATTTACTGTACTAACGCGCTAAGGTTGGCATGCTGGAGCGCTATGAGAGTAAAAATTGAATGCAAGGAACAAAAGTTTACAAAAACACCAAACGATGGATTTTTCCCAATAGAATGACTGTTTGAAGCCTTGTCCATGTGGTAAGTAAAAGTTTTCCACATGGCCAAGATCTAAACAAGACTTAAAATGCTACAGCATGAACACCATTATGAAGTACCAATCATCAAAAAGAACTAGACAAGGTTCAACAAAATTGTGATTAATTTTGATTGATTTATGGAACTATTTTGAGCAAAAATGTTAACAGGTTCAATTCATTGCTATTTGTCCATCTACAAAATCCACTGATCATTCATAAGCAGGCGGCCATTTTGGCACAAAGAGGATAAAAATTAGTGAAAAAGAAACTAAAAAAGATAACTAGTGAAATAAAATAAAATGGTAAAATGCAATTGAAAAGCATAATGTTAAATCGAATAAGTTTTTCTAAATGTTTAATCATAATAAAATTATAATGTAGTTTGGCATTTGCAATATGACCAATTTTTTTAAAATTTAATCTGTATCACACTTTAATTTTGACAATTTTTTATTCTTTATGCAGCTTAAAATTAATTTAGTAAGTTTTCAAAAACTAAACTACGTATGACAAAACAAAAACTGTTAATAATCTAGGGTGACAGGGTTTCTGCCATAAATTGCCGCCTGCTTATGAATGATCAGTGGATTTTGTAGATGGACAAATAGCAATGAATTGAACCTGTTAACATGTTTGCTCAAATCATTACATAAATCAATCAAAATTAATCACAAATTTGTTAAACCTTGTCTAGTTCTTTTTAATAGTACTTGGCTCAGCTGTTCATGCTGTAGCATTTTAGTCTTATTTTGAAAATATTTAAAACATTTAGTGCCAATTATTTTGAGCCTTTCAAGAACACTTCTCCGCCAGCTGCGTTTTTGTGAGTATTGTACGTTGTTTAGCATTCCTTTTCTTTCTCTACACTCAGTGACTTTTCTGCGCATGTGCTGACGCCTGCAGAAAAAGTGGCGCAACAATTTGGTCAAATTGGTGTTTCTAAAAGAAGGCTAGAATGATAGAAGGCTCGGATTGAGCGACATGAGCGCCGATGACAGCGATAACGGGAGTCTGATCGTGGAGAAAAGCAGCAGCCCCCGACGGCGCTGTTGGCACAATCGCTACGAACTGGCTTTATGGCTACCGGCACTTAGTCTTTCTGTGGGCCGAGAAGTTCGAGGTTCCCCGTCAGTTCGACACTCCCACCAATGTTGGGCTCAGTCTTAGCCTGGGCGATCAGTTCTTCACCGCCTTCAGACGCACCACGGCCGCTCACAACACCTTCTACTACCAGCTCCATCTCCAACTCCACCAAAACGCCCCTCCACGTCAAGCATCTTCCCCTTCGTGTCGAGTGGCTGGACCTACACACGAAGCCAAAGAAGATAGAAGTTTCCCGCAACCGCCGCCGCCGTCACTCCTTCTCCGAAAAGGACGCCGCCGAACCTATCACCATTCCACTCGGAAGCAGCTTAAACCTCAACGAAGGCTGCATAGGCTATCTAGCCTTCAGCCTACGGGACGACTGGGCCTTGCAGCTGCTACCTCATGACTACGCCGGTCAGTTGGAGCCTGAATTCAGTGACCTACACCCCATCTTCAGCCTCATGCTCCACACCGTTCTCTTCCTTCTTTACACGAGCGAGACTTAGAGAAGTGAAGTAAATGCAGATGAGCGTGAGCGAGGAAGGAGCGGCGGGTAGAGTGGTGGCGAAGGGGCGGCTGGAGCTGCTCTGCGCTGGGGAGAGAGCATGAGAGCAGTTGGAAGCTCGTCGCCCATCGCCTTCTCCGCTTCGCCAGGCCACACGCTAAGCTCCTCGCGCCACCAAGTCCTCACATCTTTAAATGCCAATCGAGAGTTCGAAAGCTGGATGGACTCCAGGATGCGTGTGGACCTTAGCAGCTACCCTGCAAATGTGGTCAAGGCGATGCTGGAAGCGCTCTACACTACCAAGTTCCAGCCACCAGTCTACCAGCTCTCCGTCTCCAAGATCGTTCGCTCAAAGTTTAGCTCCACTTCCATCTGTAGACTTGAATTTGTAGGCGCCTATCATTGAACTGATGAAGCATCTAATGCTGGACGACGAAGACAAGTTCTTAGGTCAGCTGCAAGTTGTTAGCCTTCCCTCCCGCTGACGGCAGGACGCGTAGTCGGAAAAAGCTTATAATGCAGGCAGTGCTGAAGGCGGTGAAATCGGGGAGTTCGGTTGAGGAGCTGTTGGAGGTGTGGAGGTTGGGGGAGCTTTACGACCTTCCCATCCTTCTCAATGTTGCCCTCAACGGCCTGCTCGATGTCGCCATCCGCAGCGGCTCTGTCAATGAGCTCATTTCCTCCGACACCTTTACCATCCCCCACCGTCTCAAGAGCGCCATTCGCCAGGCCGACTCCAACCGACAGCCCGTTCATGGACCACTCTTGCGCACTCACCACTAGATGCCATTCCTTTCTTTTACTACATCATTGCTCACAGAATATGTACAAAGCTACACTTTTACTGATTCAAGATTCGCTGAGAAATTGATGTTGAAGTCACTTGTCAAAATATTAGTGAAGTTGAAAAGGCAGAATATTTTGACTAGTGTCCCCAGGATACGCACAGAGCTGATTCACCATTAGAAATGAGAAAAGAGGACCAAAAATGGAGTGAACGTCTAACATGGCATTGTTCATGAGCTGTACATGAGTGTCGTTGCGATGGCCTGGCAACTGTTAGCCCAATAGGCCTGATCTGAGCTGATGGGTGGGCAGGAGGAAATGGAGGAGACTACTGTTGGAGGGGAGGAGGCTAACGGAGCAGCAGCGGCGAAGAAAAGGTGACGACAGAAGCACCGCCAATGGCTCCGGTGACAATGGCAATGGTTGTAAACCAAATGTACCCTTCCTGATGCAAGCAAAACAAATAAATACTTTTTTAATGTTTCTGTGGTTATGTTGTCATTTACCTCTACTCAATCTTATCAAGCTAGTAAAGCATCTTTTAGTACTGAGTAATGTGTAGTAACTTAACTTTTCTGCAGTAGAGTGTCAGCATAGTTTCTTTTTATTATAACTCCGCTGGTCATACAATCTTTTTCGACGTTTAAAACGTCGCAAAAAACTTTACTAGCAGAATAAAAGTTCATGCTTTCAGCAGTTGGATCCCCATAATCTCTCATTTCAAAGAGTAAGTGGGAAATCTAAATGTGGTGTTCTGGAGTGAATGTTTCTGCTCGGATTGTAGAGTATATGGTTTTGCAATCTACCATTGCAGCAGAATGCGGATTGTCAACATTAGGCACAAGTAAGAGATGTGATCATGGATCAGGACAAGACATAACAGAATCACTGTGGACATAGATAGCATAAATAAGGAGCAGAAGAAGTAGGTGCAATAGGAATATTCGTTTGGGAGAGATTGGTGCACTGGCGAGAGGCATGATTCCATCCACTGGTTGCAGCCGTCGCACTGCAGCACCAGCTCCAACGGAGGCCTGAGTCGTCCGCAGCAAACTTCCACCACTCCCCAGCTGAACCGTGCACTCAAAGGCTGCTCCACCTCCAGGCCATCCAATGAGACCAGGAGCTGGGCCGTCCTTGAAGTTGAGTTGGCGATCCCCGTTGGCAGCGCGAAGGGCAGCGTGGAAGAGCTTCTGCTTCTCCGCTCTGCTACTTGTTATATCATCGTGCAAAAATATTTTATCATTATAGCATTCGTCAATTTAAAATTGACTTTATTACAAGGGTGGCCAGTACTCTTTTGGACATATATATTTGTCCTTTCGCGGCCAGTACTCCGCGGTTTTTCAACTAAATTGGCTGGTTTTCTTGGTGGTACGTCTTGGTGGTGGCTCGAGGCGTTTTTTGCGATCGGCGCCATCTTTTGATTTTCTCGATTTATGGTCAAAATATTGAAAATTAAATGGCTAAAAATCATGAAAATTCGTAAATCATCATGTTTTCAACCAAATTGACTGAAATTTTCGGTGAAGGGCCATCTAAGTAATGTTCAGCGATGTAGATGTGCAATTTGCATTACAAACAGAAGTCATTTAATTTTCATTTAAAATATTTAAAACTAAATATTGAAAATTTGACCCTGACCCAATATTCAGTTTTAAACTCAATTTATACAGATAACATAAATGTATGGCACTAAAAACATTCTAAATATAAAAAAGGTGGTAACTTTGGAAATTTTGCTAATTTTAAACATTGAAATTTAATAGTTGAAAATTAAGTAACTGGTAAAAAATTCGATATTTCTACTTTTACCATAAAGAATTATGTGAGAGTATGGTGTTTAAGACAAGAACAAGATGCAAAAAGGTAGTTGTTCTTGAAATTTAATTAATTTCTTAACATTTGCAACTGAAAATGAAATTCAATATTTTTTATTATTTGAAAAATGGTTTAAAATTAATATCCGGTTAATTAATCCGCAGTTTGAACACAAACATTTAAGATTGTTTTTATTCAAAGCGTTGAAGAGGGACACACTTGAATTTGAAAATCCCTTAAAGAAATCCCTTTGAAATTTGACACACTTAAAGAAAATAGCATTTTTTAGTGCAGTTGGGTGGGTGAAAATTGGCCGCGCACTATTGACGATAGCCGATATTACCTTGTTGGTGTGCCATTCCTTTGTTTAGCGTTCCTTTCTCTACCCTTCGCGCCTTTCTGCACTTGTGCTGAGCATTGTACAAGCAAACTTTGGTGCGAGAGAATTGGTGGGTTTTTTTCAGAAGACTTAAAAAAGAAGGATGAGCAGCAGCAGCGATGAGAGCGATGGCGGGAAGATTCCGAAAATCGAAGAGTGGAGCTGAGCTTCTGGCTACCGGGGCTGAGTCTGTCAGTGGGTGAGGAGTACGAGATTCCCCGTCGCTTCCCCACTCGCACCTCCACCGGGCTCAGTCTCACCTGGTGAATCAGACTCCACCACCTCCAAGGCTACACCGACTACCAGCTTCAGCTCCAGCTTCACCAAAACCCCCTCCGCCTCAAGAAACTCCGCCTTTCTGTCCCGCGGCTGGAGCTGGTCTCGCAAATCGTCGGCGCGGGCTTCACATCTTTCCGCTGCTACGACGACGACAAAGGCAACATGAAGCTTCGGGTTCAACTTCGGGGAGGCCAGCAGAGGCAACCTGAAGCTCTGTCTCTTCGCCAACTGGACGATGGAGCTACCACTTCATCCCCGGATCAGTCTAAACCCATTACAACCCTCTTTCCTACTCTAATCTTTCTTCCAAACTGAAGCCAGCCGTTCTAAACTTGCCTCCCTCCTACGACAGGAGGTCTTCCATCAGAAAATGGCAGATTATCCCACCACGGTTCTCCAGTCACTTTTCAGTTCATACTGAGTGTTTAAGCGGTTTTAGGCCATTTCCCAGGTTCAACGCCTATTCTCCTAATTTGCTTGCCTACAGAGCTCCTATCGCTGTCCAGGTTCAGTTATCTACCACGCCATTTTTTATCAATAAACAGTGCTAAGGGTTTTGGCATAGTCGCTTAAAGAAAACAAAAGAATTGTAGAATATCAAATTACTGTTTAATGACGAGCCAAATGTGTCGCAAAGATTGCGTAGATAAGTTTGTTGTTCCTTTTTGAGTTTATTTTCCAGCGGTTAAGAATGCGGTCCAAAAACATAGCACTCAAAGTTTGGACAGTGGTGAATTGGAGGTGGTGGGGGAGTTATGGAAGCTGAAAGGAGAGGTGAGGAGCCCAGCAGTGATTGGCTACGAGTAATTCGCCCAAGGGCGACGCGGATTGAGCCAGGGTTCCCGCTGACCCAATCCCAAGCATCCCTGCCTCAGTGGCGGGCAGGAATCATCGCACTCAAGGCTACAGAGCAATCTGATTTTGACGTGAGCATTGAAAAAGAAGGATGAAGAGAGCACACAAATGAGAAAGGCGTCCACTTGTGGCCTGCTGTGTGTGTGGTCTGGAGGATGGATATCTCAAAAGGCCCTCTGCTGAAGCGGATCATTCCCGCGCTTTCTTTTCTTCATCCCGCCTCATACCAGTTCATTTCTCCAGTCACAGCATCTCTCTCTCCCTTTCCCGCCTAATCTCTGCCGCCAACTCTAGATAGCTAGACTGCTCCGTAGCTGTGTGACCGAGATATGGTTCACCAGTAAGCTCATCTCTACTCCTCGCATTTGTCAAAGTAAGACTTGGAATCAATTTGTAGGCTACCCTAGGGGACTGGCGCAGACTGCGACAGCTTCATGGCGACAGGACAGACATCGCAGCTCTTCCAACACTCTGGTAAAGCCGTGTTGCCGTCAAGAACATCACTCACCCTTCACTTCACCACTCCTCACCACCAAAGGCCTGAAGGTGTTGGAAAGCGCGTAAGTACGACCTCCACTTATCCAACTTCGCCGAGGACCAGTGCAGAGGCGAGATGGAATTCACCGCAGAGTCCATAAAGCCCACCAACCCCTCCCCTCAATGTAAGGTTCTTTTCTTTCAAACCGACAGATTAATTTTCTTTCTGCTTCCAAAAGGATGGTGAGATGGATGGTATGGGAGGTGGTGTTGCAGAAAGGAAGCAAGGCTTGCTGCTCACCTGCGACGGCCTGAGCATAGAGAAGGTGGAGCGGGTCTACCAGGGCCACCAAATCGAGGTGCTGGCAAAGGATGTGGACGAAGATAGGGGCGTGCTGTCCATCGACCTAGACGCCGCAGTGACCTATCAGACTAAGTCTTCATTCCGCCTCATCCACAGGGGTCCCAACTTCGCGAATAAGGTTCTTTCGTGTTCACCTCCCCTTCTTCTTCCTCCTGATCTCAGCCTTCCTGCAGGACGAGGCTGGAATCATAAGTCAGGCCTGCA
>JASANA010006755.1:0-12309 GCA_030248095.1 Ptycholaimellus sp. GST1_10
GCAACACCAAACAAGCACGTAGATCAGATGAGACCCACAACTCGTGTGCAAAGACGTGGTCAGCACAGAGCAGATGGTACCCACAACTCGTGCAACAGCCGGCTCTCATGCCGAGCAGATGGCGCCCACACCCCCCCCCAAGACTGCCCTCACGCAGAGCACAGGTGGTCCGAAGCCACCCGCGCCCCCACCGCCCCCACGGCGAGCAGATGGTGATCACACCTCGTGCAAAGAATGCTCTCACGTAAGGCAGAGAATGGCCACACCTCGTGCAAATACTGTTCTCCACGTAGAGCCCCCCCCGCGCTCAACTCGGTGCACAGACCTGCTCTCACGTAGAGCAGATGGTAGCCACAACTCTTGCAAAGACTGCTCTCACGTAGATCAGATGGTGCCCTCGACTCATGCAAAGACTGCTTTGACGCAGAGCAGATGGTGCCCGCAACTGATGCAACGGCTTCTCTCATGTAAATCAGACGGTGGCTGAATCTCGAAAAAACACGACTTGACGTGAGAGCAGTCTTCGCACAAAGTTGTGGCTACCGTCAGCTCTACATAAGATCAGTCTTTGCATGAGGTTGTGGGCACCATATGCTCTGCGTGAGAGCAGTCTTTGCATGAGTTGAGAGAACCATCTGCTCTGCGTGAGAGCAGTCTTTGCATCAGTTGTGGGTACCATCTGGTGGGCTGCTTAGAGCCAGTCTTTGCACAAGTTGTGGGCACCATCAAATCTACATGAGAGCAGTCTTTGCACGAGTTGTGGGCAAAATCTGTTCTACGTGAGAGCCAGTCTTTGCACGAGTTGTGGGAACCATCTGCTCTGCGTGGGACCAGTGTGTGCACGAATTGTAGGCATCATCTGCTCTATGTGGAGAGCAGTCTTTGCACCAGTCTGTAGCACACCATCTGATCTACGTGAGAGCAGTCTTTGCTGAGGTGTGAGCACAATCTGATCTGCGTGAGAACAGTATTTCGGCATCGAGTTGTGAGCACCATCTGCTCTGCGTGAGACCTGTGTTTGCACGAGTAGGGGACATCGTCTGCTCTATGTGAAAGCAGTCTTTTCACAAGTTGTGGACACGATCTTATCTACGTGAGAGCAGTCTTGGCAAGAGTTGTGGCCACCGTCTGCTTTAAGTGAGAGCAGTCTTTGCATGAGTTGTGGGTACCATCTGATCTATGTGAGAGCAGCCTTTGCACGTGTTGTGGGCAACATTTGCTCTATGTGAGAGCAGTCTTTGCACGAGTTGTGGGCACCATCTGCTCTGCGTGAGAGCAGTCTTTGCACGAATTGTAGCCACCATCTGCTTTACGTGAGAGCAGTCTTTGCACGAGTTGTGGCTACCATCTGCTCCACGTGAGAGCAGTCTTTGCACGAGGTGTGGCATCATCTGCTCTGTGTGAGAGCAGTCTTTGCACAAGTTGTGGCCACAATCTGCTTTACGTGAGAGTAGTCTTTGTATGAGGTGTGGCCAGCATCTGCTCTACGTGAGAGCAGTCTTTGCACGAGTTGTGGCCACCATCTGCTCTACGTGAGAGCAGTCTTTGCACGAGTTGTGGCCACCATCTGCTCTACGTGAGAGCAGTCTTTGCACGAGTTGTGGCCACCATCTGCTCTACGTGAGAGCAGTCTTTGCACGAGTTGTGGCCACCATCTGCTCTACATGAGAGCAGTCTTTGCATGAGTTGTGGCCACCATCTGCTCTACGTGAGAGCAGTCTTTGCACGAGTTGTGGCCAATATCTGATCTACGTGAGAGCAGTCTTTGCACAAGTTGTGGCCAACATCTGCTCTACGTGAGATAAATCTTTGCACAAGTTGTGGCCAACATCTGCTCTACGTGAGATAAATCTTTGCACGAGTTGTGGCCAGCATCAGCTCTACATGAGAGCAGACTTTGCACGAGTTGTGGCCACCATCTGCTCTACGTGAGAGCAGTTTTTGCACGAGTTGTGGCTACCATCAGCTCTACTTGAGAGCAATCTTTGCATGAGTTGTGGCCACCATCTGCTCTACGTGAGATCATTCTTTGCAAGAGTTGTGACCAGCAGCTGCTCTACGTGAGAGCAGTCTTTGCATGAGTTGTGGCCACCGTCTGCTTTACATGAGAGCAGTCTTTGCATGAGTTGTGGGCACCATATGCTCTGTGTGAGAGCAGTCTTTGCACGAGTTGTTGGCACCATCTGATCTATGTGAGAGCAAGCTCACGAGTCTGGTTATTATCTACGTGCTTGTTTGGTGACGTTACAGATCAGGACATGGTAGCTTCGTAGTGCAACTGTCCATGATTGAAGGGCGATGTGGCACAGTTCAGATGGGCCCATCCTCATTGCACTGGGATAAGCATGGGTGTAGCAGCACACTGAAAATCGCGCTACGTGAGAGCGGTGTTCTGTGGATAGTGTGGTGTTGCTACAGATTAGGCCATGGTAGCTGCGCAGTGCAACTGCCCATGATTGAGGGGCGCTATGGCAATGTTCAGATGGGCTAATCTTCACTGCACTGGGACAAGCATGGGGTGAGACAGTACACTGAAATCGCGCTACGTGAGAGCAGTGTTATCATGCTTGTTTGGTGTTGCTACAGATCAGGCCATGGGAAGCTGCACAGTGCAACTGCCCATGACTGAAGGGCGCTGTGGCACTGTTTTCAGATGGGCCCATCCTCACTGCACTGGGATAAGCATGGGTGGAGCAGCACACTGAAATCGCGTTATGTGAGAGCGGTGTTCTGATGCATGTTTGGTGTTGTTACAGATCAGGCCGTGGGAGCTGTGCAGTGCAACTGCCCATGATTGAGGGGCGCTATGGCAATGTTCAGATGGGCTCATCCTCACTGCACTGGGACAAGCATGGGTGGAGCAGTACACTGAAATCGCGCTACGTGAGAGCAGTGTTATGATGCTTGTTTGGTGTTGCTACAGATCAGGCCATGGGAGCTGCACAGTGCAACTGCCCATGATTGATGGGCGCTGTGGCACTGTTCAGATGGGCCCATCCTCATTGCACTGGGATAAGCATGGGTGGAGCAGCACACTGAAATCGCGTTATGTGAGAGCGGTGTTCTGATGCATGTTTGGTGTTGTTACAGATCAGACCGTGGGAGCTGTGCAGTGCAACTGCCCATGCTTGAAGTGCACTGTGGCACTGTGGCACTGTGGCACTGTTCAGATGGGCTAATCCTCACTGCACTGGGACAAGCATGGGTGGAGCAGTACACTGAAATCGCGCTACTTGAGAGCGGTGTTCTGATGCATTCTTGGTGTTGCTACAGATCAGGCCATGGTAGCTGCACTGTGCAAATGCCCATGATTGAAGGGCGCTGTGGCACTGTTCAGATGGACCCATCCTCACTGCACTGGGACAAGCATGGGTGGAGCAGTACACTGAAATCGCGCTACGTGAGAGTGGTGTTCTGATGCTTGTTTGGTGTTGTTACAGATCAGGCCATGGGAGCTGCGCAGTCCAGCTGTCCATGCTTGAAGGGCACTGTGGCACTGTTCAGATGGGCTCATCCTCACTGCACTGGGACAAGCATAGGTGGAGCAGTACACTGAAATCGCGCTACGTGAGAGCAGTGTTATGATGCATGTTTGGTGTTGCTACAGACCAGACCCTGGGAGCTGCGCAGTGCAACTGCCCATGATTGAAAGGCACTGTGGCACTGTTCAGATGGGCCCATCCTCACTGCACTGGGACAAGCATGGGTGGAGCAGTACACTGAAATCGCACTACGTGAGAGCGGTGTTCTGATGCTTGTTTGGTGTTGTTACAGATCAGGCCATGGGAGCTGCGCAGCAACTGCCCATGCTTGAAGTGCACTGTGGCACTGTTCAGATGGGCCCATCCTCACTACACTGGGACAAGCATGGGTGGAGCAGTACACTGAAATCGCGCTACTTGAGAGCAGTGTTCTGATGCATGTTTGGTGTTGCTACAGATCAGGCCATGGTTGTGCAACTGCCCATGATTGAAGGGCGCTGTGGCACTGTTCAGATGGGCCCATCATCATTGCACTGGGATAAGCATGGGTTGAGCAGCACACTGAAATCGCGCTACATGAGAGCGGTGTTCTGATGCATGTTTGGTGTTGCTACAAATCAGGCCATGGGAGCTGCGCAGTGCAACTGCCCATGATTGAAGGGCGCTGTGGCAATGTTCAGATGGGCCCATCCTCACTGCACTGGGACAAGCATGGGTGGAGCAGTACACTGAAATCGCGCTACGTGAGAGCGGTGTTCTGATGCATGTTTGGTGTTGCTACAGATCAGGCCATGGGAGCTGCGCAGTGCAACTGCCCATGATTGAAGGGCGCTGTGGCACTGTTCAGATGGGCTCATCCTCACTGCACTGGGACAAGCATGGGTGGAGCAGTACACTGAAATCGTGCTATGTGAGAGCGGTGTTCTGATGCATGTTTGGTGTTGCTACAGATCAGGCCATGGGAGCTGCGCAGTGCAACTGCCCATGATTGAAGGGCACTGTGGCACTGTTCAGATGGGCTCATCCTCACTGCACTGGGACAAGCATGGGTGGAGCAGCGCAGTGAAATAGAGCTTCGTGAGAGAGGTGTTTGGATGCATATTTGGTGTTGCTACAGATCAGGCCATGGGAGCTGCGCAGTGCAACTGCCCATGATTGAAGGGTGCTGTGGCACTGTTCAGATGGGCCCATCCTCACTGCACTGGGATAAGCATGGGTGGAGCAGCACACTGAAATCGCGCTATGTGAGAGCAGTGTTCTGATGCATGTTTGGTGTTGCTACAGATCAGGCCATGGTAGCTGCGCAGTGCAACTGCCCATGATTGAAGGGCGCTGTGGCACTGTTCAGATGGGCCCATCCTCACTGCACTGGGATAAGCATGGGTGGAGCAGTACACTGAAATCGCGCTACGTGAGAGCGGTGTTCTGATGCATGTTTGGTGTTGCTACAGATCAGGCCATGGGAGCTGCGCAGTGCAACTGCCCATGATTGAAGGGCGCTGTGGCACTGTTCAGATGGGCTCATCCTCACTGCACTGGGACAAGCATGGGTGGAGCAGTACACTGAAATCGCGCTACGTGAGAGCAGTGTTCTGATGCATGTTTGGTGTTGCTACAGATCAGGCCATGGGAGCTGCGCAGTGCAACTGCCCATGATTGAAGGGCGCTGTGGCACTGTTCAGATGGGCCCATCCTCACTGCACTGGGATAAGCATGGGTGGAGCAGTACACTGAAATCGCGCTACGTGAGAGTGGTGTTCTGATGCATGTTTGGTGTTGCTACAGATCAGGCCATGGGAGCTGCGCAGTGCAACTGCCCATGATTGAGGGGCGCTATGGCAATGTTCAGATGGGCTCATCCTCACTGCACTGGGACAAGCATGGGTGGAGCAGTACACTGAAATCGCGCTACGTGAGAGCAGTGTTCTGATGCTTGTTTGGTGTTGCTACAGATCAGGCCATGGGAGCTGCACAGTGCAACTGCCCATGATTGAAGGGCGCTGTGGCACTGTTCAGATGGGCCCATCCTCATTGCACTGGGATAAGCATGGGTGGAGCAGCACACTGAAATCGCACTACGTGAGAGCGGTGTTCTGATGCATGTTTGGTGTTGCTACAGATCAGGCCATGGGAGCTGCGCAGTGCAACTGCCCATGATTGAAGGGCGCTGTGGCACTGTTCAGATGGGCCCATCCTCACTGCACTGGGACAAGCATGGGTGGAGCAGTACACTGAAATCGCGCTATGTGAGAGCGGTGTTCTGATGCATGTTTGGTGTTGCTACAGATCAGGCCATGGGAGCTGCGCAGTGCAACTGCCCATGATTGAGGGGCGCTATGGCAATGTTCAGATGGGCTCATCCTCACTGCACTGGGACAAGCATGGGTGGAGCAGTACACTGAAATCCCGCTATGTGAGAGCGGTGTGCTGATGCTTGTTTGGTGTTGTTACAGATCAGGCCATGGGAACTGCGCAGTGCGCTGTGGCACTGTTCAGATGGGCCCATCCTCATTGCACATGGATAATCATGGTTGGAACAGCACACTGAAATCGTGCTTCGCGAGAGTGGTGTTTGGATGCTTGTTTGGTGTTGCTAGAGATCAGGCCATGGGAGCTGCGCAGTGCAACTGCCCATGATTGAAGGGCGATGTGGCACTGTTAAAATGGGCCCATCCTCAGTTCACTGGGACAAAAAATGGATGGAGCAGTACACTGAAATCGCGATACATGAGAGCGGTGTTCTGAT
Source organism: Ptycholaimellus sp. GST1_10 (assembly GCA_030248095.1). Taxonomy (NCBI): domain Eukaryota; kingdom Metazoa; phylum Nematoda; class Chromadorea; order Chromadorida; family Chromadoridae; genus Ptycholaimellus; species Ptycholaimellus sp. GST1_10. Next base: position 6,229 of record JASANA010006755.1, read on the forward strand.
GCATGTTTGGTGTTGCTACAGATCAGGCCATGGGAGCCGCACAGTGCAACTTCCCATGATTGAAGGGCGCTATGGCACTGTTCAGATGGGCTCATCCTCACTGCACTGGGACAAGCATGGGTGGAGCAGTGCACTGAAATCGCGCTACGTGAGAGCGGTATTCTGATGCTTGTTTGGTGTTGCTACAGATCAGGACATGTGAGCGGCTCAGTGCAACTGCCCATGATTGAAGGGCGATGTGACTCTGTTCAGATGGGCCCATCCTCACTGCACTGGGACAAGCATGGGTGGAGCAGTACACTGAAATCGCGTTATGTGAGAGTGGTGTTCTGATGCACAGTCATATGTAATAACAATTAATGGGGTTGTTGGGGAGTAAGCTTCAATACTATAGTTTCTAGAAACATTGTGGATATTATCCAAGCAAATATAATTGTGCAAGACCATGAATCTCTGTCTGGCTGTTTTATCACATGCAAGAGAACCTGAATGCCAGCTATGGGCAATAATGGTGATAAAAAAAGCAATAAGAACAGTAGTTAACACATTTGATAGTTTCATAGCTGACAGTCCTATTATTATAATTGCTACTGGTAAAATGCAACTGCTCAAATATACCCGCATGGAGGCTGCTCAACAGGCACAATGTTATGCCGCATTGGAATGGGGCAGATGAATCAGGCCTGTTGTAATTGTGGTCAGATGCCAATACCAATGTGTCCTGCTCCTAACTGTCACATGTTACCTATCCATACGCCTGCTTCTTCATTTGTTATCCTATGTGATTGTACTATTATGTTGTGATTGTATTATGACAATTACCATTAAATATTACTATTCAAATTCTAACTGAAATTTAAAATGCATCTTTATTCACTTGGAAAGGCCACATTGGAAAGCACAACAACAAAGTAAGCATACTGAAAAACAGAAACAATTGAGGCACATTAAAAAACACAGCAACTATTCATGGCAAAACATTGGCAACAAAGAAAACACAAAGACTCTAAAGCCACAATTGATCATTCCAAGGTGCGAGGGTTGCGGAGTTGGTGGAAAGGCAGTTTGCAGCACTGGCCGCGCTGTTTCACTTTGTAGACGATCCAAATGATGAGCCCAATGACACCACAGACAGTGAGAAGGCCCATCACCACATCTTCCAACCTCACCCCGCCCGACCCCTCGACCATCACGCAACATACCCTATAACAATGGCCAACTGTTTTGCAATCTATAGTTTACAAGCTAGGCTGTATGATGTCTAGGCTCAAAATACCAACTCAATGGTTAAGTTGCCAGGCAGACTCAATATTTTCTTCTCTTCCTTGCACTCATCCATCTCCACAAGCATAACACCATCGCCAACCTGCTTCTCCCAGAACTCCATCAGCTTCTCCTCATCTGGGCAGCGCAGCACTACACCCATCACTCCACACTCATGCTCCACCTGGCAGTGGAAAATTTGCCCATCAAACTTGCCATGCTCGAAAGCAGCTTTAGTCTAACTGGTGGAAAGGGGCAGTTTGCACTGACCCAAGCACATCATAGCCAGATGACGAGAAGGCTGATGGACATGGCCTTGGAGCTCATGCTGGTGTTGGAGTGGATGTAGCTGGAGTATGATTCCTTTCGCTTCTGGCAACGCTTATTGTCCCCGCTCCACTTCTTCTGGGACATGGCTGCCTTCTTGGCTCCCTTCATCGATTTCTTGGGCAGCTTCCCAATTTATATCTAGCTATCACAAAAGCACACAGATGTAAGCTTTGATATACCACCTGTGTGATTATACACTTTTTTGATTATGCTTCATAGTCTTATCTTGTACTTCGCTTTAATTCTAGTGCAGCCATTCTCCAATTAAGTGCTAACCATTAAACATTGAAAATGAATGCTTCAATTTTTGGTGTTACTTTCATTTTGCCTTTTCAATTAGTATATATTTATGCTTGGAGCTGCGCTTCGTGGTCACCAATTGCGCTTTGCACCATAAACTTGTTATTTAATCTGAAGAACCGGCCGTGGACTGATCCAAACCAAATTGCCAAAATTAAAAAAAAATCATAATATAGTTAAAGCCTGAAACATGCAAGTTTGCAACTAGATTAGTTATGGAAAAAGTTGTGGCTCACTTCAGAGCATGTAATTATTTTCCACTCTGAAGAAGGAAACTGTTGATGACAATTATGTTTGAGTTGGGCTATTCACAAATTTAAAGCAAAAACACTTCTTAAAAACTTACTGCTAGCCCAAACGGCATGACTACAAAAAACCGTTCAAGATTTTGTATATAATTAATGTGTATAGACCCAGGATTCATTAAACTGACGTTAAACACCTATTATTATTGTCTATGTTACAAGTCAAATATTATTCATAACTTGACACAATAATGAAACTATACAAGGTAATTGAAACATTTATAAAATAATTGACCTTTGTAAAGTTACAGTAAACTCATTTAAATCAGTGGCTGAAAATTAAAATAAATAAATAATTTGGTTGCTTTTACTTGGCACATTATTTTGACTCCGTCGAAGAGCTACTTTCACTTGAGCGACTGTCACTGACCAATGAAGAATCGATGAATGTTGTGGAACCAGCACTGAACGTTGTTGTTGAATTCGCAGTATACGCAAACTCATTTAAATTTTGGTCTGGTGTATTGTTGTTCTTGGCTAAAGTGTTTGCTTTTTGCATGCTTATGTAACTCTTAGGGATATTTGTAACAGAAGAATTGTCATATAAATGCGAATGTGTTGAACTAGGGACGTTAACGAGACTTTGAGAGGTAGGGCAAAGGACCGTGTTATTTGGTTTTTCAGAAGCATGTGCATTCATCAGGTATTTAATTTTAGAGCAAACATCTTTATTTATTTTAGTTTTCATTGTTAAATTAGTTGAAAGTGTATTTTTCTTATTCAACAAGATGGAAGAATAATATTTGTTTGAGGTGATTATGTCAATCAAGCTATAATAGCATTCTGCGTACATCACTTCACCTATTTTAAAGCCTTGTGGTTCATTTATCTTGATAGTGTGTCTCATTAGCTCTAATTTATTGTATAAAACTGAAGCTTCCCCAAACAGCAAAAAATCTACACAGATTGAATTTTCTTCATTTACACCTTGATGTTTGCAACATTCAAATGATGAGTCGCCAACATCAATTGGATTTGACAAAATAAAAAGAATTCGTTGATCAGCTGTTCTGGTTGGTGATTTTCGTTTTTTCATGCGAAATATGAGCAATGCATAGCGCAAGGCTCGCACAAAATCTGACGATCCATGTGCCCTGAGACAAGATAAGTGAGTGAGAACAACTTTTGATTCTTCATTCAGAGAGCAGCAGGCAATGCTTCCACTACTACCAGCGAGAGCAACCAGTCCTACCATGTGACCAATATTGGCATCAAATGCTTTCGTAACAATTAGTTTGGCTACAGAAATTGAAGCATCTAGATAATTTAATGCCCCATCGCCATTTATGGAATGTGATGAAGCATCAATACATAAAATTAATTTTGCTATGGGATCAGAACTTTTATTAGTTTGTAATGCAAGATTCATTTCGAAATATACGGCAATTTGGTTTTCAAATTTGATTTCTAAGCATGATATTAATTGCATTCATAGTTCAACAAAAACACCTCAGGTAACATGCCCCCTTTTACTACCGACACCTTTACAATCCCTTTGATTTTGATTAACACGACTATTGAGGCAATTTTGTCGGCACGGTGAAAATATTCGGTGGCTCTCAGCATAACAAAATACACGCAAGATTAACTTGTTCTTGGTCAGAAGTGTTAGGTTGGTGACTGTACTTGCCACTTGCGTTTGGACTGCTCTCATCCAGACTCCGTATGTTAAGCAAGCTTTATGCCCTTCGAATATTACCAGTCAAGGAAGAGCTGGGAACGTCGATGCGCGAAAAAAAGCTCGCGATTGCCAATTCCAATCTTAATATCGCCAATTTTGACATAATGGAAGATGCACTTGGAAATTGATTGACAAGGAGGCATTAGAAGAAGCAAAAGCTCCAAAAGCACTCGTCTTCCTGCTCCCTTCCCCCTACGTTCAAGACCTACGCTACTGCCGTTTCCCGTCTACTCCCCGCTACCACCACACCCGCGCTCCCAACCTTTTTCGAGACATCGACCAGCAAGCTAAAGACGAGGAGCAAATGCAATCAATTGTCGCCTTCGGATTTGAATTCTCAACGGATTTAGAAACGCATTTTTTCTGAAGGCTAATTAAATTTTAGGAATATCTGGATGGGTAGGACTGGTATCGGAGCACTTAAAACACTACTCTTTTGGGTGAAACATTAAAAATGGGGTATGCTGAGAAAGGGCAAATAGTCAACCGTTTTGGGAATAATTTTTTCCTGAAAAGTTATAATAATTTAGGAACATCTGGATGGGTGGAGCAGGAGCCAATTGAAACATTATTTTTTGAGTAGAAAGGTGGAAAAATGAGAGATGCTGAGAAATGGCGAATTCTCAACTGATTTGGACAAACTTTTTTCCTGAAAGGGAATGATTCGTGGGGTGTAAAACTGTTGTTTGGTGGCGGTTTACCTCCGTGGGCACATATTGCGCTTGTGGTATATACTTGTTTATGTCCTGAAAATGAGAGTTCATAAAATGCAAATTCACACCTGTTACGAATGATTGAGAGAATAAAGCTAGAAATTTTGCTATTAAAGAAAAAAATTATAATCTTGTTAAAAGAACATGCACAAGCCACTGATAGTTTTACTGAAAGTAAGTCCAATCGTGTTTAGTTTATGTATAGATTTGCAGACTGTTTCAATCAGCCAAATTAGATAAATATTCATTTTAGTAAACTCACTCAATAAATCAATATTTAAAAACGAACATTTTTACTTCTATTTCCGACCTTATTTCTCTGGCCCAATTTGCATCTAATGGTGATTTACTTACCCTTTTAATTTTTGACCGGGAGCGGCCTCAAGCCGCTCCGCGTTCTATAGAGGTTACTAAACGTTTGTCCTCATATAGGTATATATATATAAGTATCTGGAAATGCTGGGAACGGGCGAATTCTCAACGGCTCTTGACAAACTTTTTTTCCCTGAAAGGTAATAAAATTTTAGGAAGATTGGAAGGGTAGACCCGGAATTTGAGCATTTGAAACATTACTTTTTTGGGTAGAACTTTTGAAAAATGGGGTATGTTGAGAAATGGCGGATTCTCAACGGATATGGACAAACTTTTTTTTTTGCTGAAAAGTAAGAACATTTTAGGAAGATCTGTAGGGGTGGAACTGGTCCCGGAGCATTTGAAACATTACTTTTTTGGGTAGAAAGTTTGAAAAATGGGGTATGTTGAAGAAAAGGCGAATTCTCAAAGGATTTGGACAAACTTTTTTTTTGCTTAAAGATAATAACATTTTAGGAAGATCTGGAGGGTGGAACTGGTCCCGGAGCATAAGAAACATAACTTTTTTGGGTAGAAATTTTAAAAATTGGGGTATGTTGAGAAATGGCGAATTCTCAATGGATTTGGACAAACTTTTTTTTTGCTTAAAGGTAATTAAATTTTAAGAATATCTGGAGGGGTGGAACTGGTCCCGAAGCATTTAAAACATTACTTTTCTGGGTAGAAAGTTGGAAAATTGCAATATGCGGTTTTTGCACTGTAGTACCTGAAGTCTTGAGAATTGCACAGAAGAGTTGATTTTTTGTTCACTAGTCTTATATGTCGATTCTAAATCTGTGCTTACTTTTGAAATTGGTTGAGAAACCACAGACTTGATTTTTGAGTTACAAAGTATCATATAAAGGATGCGCTCCGCGGTCACCTATTGCGCTTTGCGCCATATACTTGTTCTAGATGTTTCCTAAGTACATACACATTTTACCCATTTCTGCGCTTTATGGCCAGTCCAGCCATACAGTGATGCGGATCCATAGGAGTGGTTAAAAGGTTGATGTACTTTGAAGCCTGTTTCTCAACAGAGGAAGCACCTAGAAAGCAAAAACTTATTTGTATGTAAATCACCCTTAGATGGAAATTGTGAGCAATACGTAGTCTAACCAAGAAATACATACAGCAA
>JASANA010006757.1:0-77163 GCA_030248095.1 Ptycholaimellus sp. GST1_10
CTTCCTTGGCCTTCTTCTATGCTCTTCTCCTGTTAGCCATCCTATCCAGGCAAAGATTGCTTCTGCTCCACTTCTCCTTGTTTCGTCTAAGCCGCTGCCATTGTGAGGTCTGAATTTAAGATCCTTTTTGAAGATTCTTCTAAGTTTCTCGTTCAGCCAGTCCAGTTTTCCTGTCAGAACATGACCTTGTTCGTTCTTCAAGTCTGCATCGAGGTCATCACAGCAACATGGTCTGGTTAGTATTCGCTCCGTTTCCTCTTTGTCCAAATTCTTCAGGAATTTCGAGTAGTTCAGCACCGTCGAACCTAGTTGCTCTGGAAGAGAGTTTGTGAATCTTATATCCTTCAACACGTCCACATCTATCGGTAGCCTGGGTTTGCATCTTGACAATATTCTAGAAGCTCCTAGGGCCACAGACCATTCGTTACAATATTGATTAGCGATTGATATACCGGGAATTACTTTTTTCTTGCTGACCTTAAATAGCTTCATTCGCGAGGTAGTGTAGCTTGTGACGAGTTGGTAGAGGAAGTAGCTCTGTTCATCTTGTTGGTCTTGCAAGTGTCGCACCAGTCGTTTCAGTTCAATGTTCTTGAGTCCTTCGAGTGTCCTGAACTGCTCCTTTCGCCTGAAAGCTAGGTCCTGTAATTGTATACATGTCTGGCTCAGGTCGTTGTCTGTGGAAATAGTGTTCTCTACTCCCCTTCTGCAACCTCTCGTTTTGCAGTCTCCTCGTCCTACAGCTCGCTCGGGTCTTAAATGGAACCAAGGGCAGTTTTTCCTATCAACAGGGTCAGTCGTTGTCCCTATCGTGCCAAACCCTGTAATGTTCGTGTTTAGACCCCATGGCCAGACCGTATTGAGTCCTAAAATCCACTTCTGTTCCCTCTCTTCAAGTGCTCGGCTGTTCTCTGCTATTTCTATGTCAGTCAGTTGATCCAACAGCATAACCTTAGGGAATACTTTGGAGCCGTGTGCCAGGTTGAAGTGTCTGTAGACGATTGTGTCCACCTCGGCCTTGTAGATGTTTCTTCTATGGTCTCGCATTCTGTCCTTGGCTCTCTTGGTTGTCAGGCCCACGTAAGTCATGTCACATCCTGCTACTGGGCAAAGAAGTGCATATATGACATTTGATGAGTCGCAGCCCACTCCGTCTACTACATTGCACCTAATTTTCTTCCTGCCGTTGCTCTGTTCGATGTAGAGCAGATTCTCCATCCACGTTTTGCACGTGCCGCACCTGGAGCATATTTTTGCTGCAAATCCATCAGTACTAGCGTCTCCAGTGCATTTGGCCCCGTCTATGTTGAAAAGGCAATTTAACTTGACCTGTCGGATGGCATTTTCATTCCTTTCTTGAGTAGTTGGGGCTTCTACTTCATTCTCGTGATTCTGCTCTTCGTCTGCGTTTCGTCTTCTTCTTAGTCTTCCCTGCCACATATTAACTGGGTCTGCCAGCCCTGAGACAGCTTCCAACCCCCGGGCCAGCTGGTGAGGTTGGTTAAGGGTTCCCGTGGCAGAGGAGTGAGCCCTAGAGCCCTCTTCTGATACGGGGAAAGGCGAATTGGTATTTTTTGTATTCATGATGGGGGTTTGGTGTTTTATCGCCCACACCACGGGCATGCCTGTAAAACAATTCCTGTAGTAACATTTACCCAGGGATTAATCGAAACCCCTGATTTGAAAGAATGTACTCATCAGTAAAAAATGGCTTGTTACCTCTAATGAATTGGGTAACTCTGTTGTAACGTGTCTGGTCTGTCGTTAGGGTTTGTTGCGACGGTTGCCTGCGTCCTATTCTCGTGACTAGTTGATCTGTTTTGGCCGGCACAACAGGTCTGTGGTCAGGGATTATGAAAAATTATTATGCCAGCTGAAAGGCATGTGGACACAGTCGATGCAGAATAAGTTCAAGTGGAATAAATTAATGGAGCTAGTAGAGATAGAGTGGAGTCGAATGGAATAGTTAATTTGCTCTACTTGGATATTTTTTTGAGATGTGCTACTATGGATAAGTTTTGTTGCTTATACGAGACCAGAAAAGGTAGTAAGTGATTTTGCAGGACCAGTACCGTAAGCGCACGATGAGAGGCAGGTGGCCATAGTGAATGCGCAGTTCGTGGCTCCCCCAGAGTCTAGACGCTTGACGCAATCATACGCTTGCCCTCTCCCTGTCTCTTCTATGCTTCTCCCTCTCCTGTCAATCTGGCTACAAAGCGACCTGCGGGCAAGTTCGAAGGCTGTGTCGATAAGCGCCAGTGTTCCAAAGCTAGTCTTCCTCGTCGTCCCGCCATGAGTGGAGCAGGATCCTCTGGAGCAGATGTTCCCCATTCCTTCCCCCATTCCTTCAGGGTACCTAGTTGAGTGCATGTTAGAGAGGAACGGATTGCAGTCGCCGCAGTGGCCGATGGTGGACGAGCTGAGCATGATGGCCAATCCGCGGTTGGCTCTCAAGATGCCCGGCATTCGCGGCGCCGACGGTGGGCCCTTCTTCTTTCCGCCTGATAGCTGTCTAGGCTGCTCTCTCCCTCCTTTTCAGTCATCGCTCCCCGGGTGCCCGGTCCGACCATGAAGCTGGTGCCCTCCATCCTTCCCACCAGCCAGGAGGAACTCGCCCGTCTCCAGCAGCAGATTCAGGACCCGGACATCTTTGCCATATTCAAGAAGCTGGAGGTACTCAATGGCCTTGGTGTTCTTGTTTGAAGGGGGAGAATGTTTGCAGGACGCGAACAATGTCTTGGTGGCTAACCAGCGAGAGCTCTTTAAGGTCCGGAGCCGTCTTCGATAACGCCGTCAAGGTGGAGCAGCTCGAACGCAGTAGCGGTGGAGCAGTAGGACATTAATCAAATCAATAAATATTTGAAATTTCGCACCTGTCGTTTTGGCAGTCTGCGACACAATAACATTGAAATATGAACAGAAAAAGCACTTGAACCTATTTGAACCCAAAATCAGCAAATTTCCAAGGGAAACCATCATATTTTGATTTCTTGGCTGATGGGGCGAACCCCCCCCCCCCCAAAGGTTACACCCCCCCCCCAAAGATACACCCCCCCCCTAGAGATACACCCTCCCCCCAAGAGATACACCCCCCCCAAAGGGTACTATATTGAACAAAATTTTATTAGCTTAAAATACTCTTCTGTATATATCTCGAAATTTAAACTCAAGGAATTTTTATATAAACAACTATATACCTACTTTTTTGAAACATAGTTAGTCTATACCGGATGGCGGGCGCATGCCTACCAGGAGTAGGGGCTTGTCCCCTAAAAGGAGTACCTTTCAAGATTCCAACTGAAGGGCTTAGACGCATGCTCGGCCTCGATGAGGTCATGACTGTGGCAGTACCTACTAGTTGATCATAGTATATTAGGTACTGCCACAGTCATGACCTCGTCGAGGCCGAGCATTTTGTATTCATGATGGGGGTTTGGTGTTTTATCGCCCACACCACGGGCATGCCTGTAAAACAATTCCTGTAGTAACATTTACCCAGGGATTAATCGAAACCCCTGATTTGAAAGAATGTACTCATCAGTAAAAAATGGCTTGTTACCTCTAATGAATTGGGTAACTCTGTTGTAACGTGTCTGGTCTGTCGTTAGGGTTTGTTGCGACGGTTGCCTGCGTCCTATTCTCGTGACTAGTTGATCTGTTTTGGCCGGCACAACAGGTCTGTGGTCAGGGATTATGAAAAATTATTATGCCAGCTGAAAGGCATGTGGACACAGTCGATGCAGAATAAGTTCAAGTGGAATAAATTAATGGAGCTAGTAGAGATAGAGTGGAGTCGAATGGAATAGTTAATTTGCTCTACTTGGATATTTTTTTGAGATGTGCTACTATGGATAAGTTTTGTTGCTTATACGAGACCAGAAAAGGTAGTAAGTGATTTTGCAGGACCAGTACCGTAAGCGCACGATGAGAGGCAGGTGGCCATAGTGAATGCGCAGTTCGTGGCTCCCCCAGAGTCTAGACGCTTGACGCAATCATACGCTTGCCCTCTCCCTGTCTCTTCTATGCTTCTCCCTCTCCTGTCAATCTGGCTACAAAGCGACCTGCGGGCAAGTTCGAAGGCTGTGTCGATAAGCGCCAGTGTTCCAAAGCTAGTCTTCCTCGTCGTCCCGCCATGAGTGGAGCAGGATCCTCTGGAGCAGATGTTCCCCATTCCTTCCCCCATTCCTTCAGGGTACCTAGTTGAGTGCATGTTAGAGAGGAACGGATTGCAGTCGCCGCAGTGGCCGATGGTGGACGAGCTGAGCATGATGGCCAATCCGCGGTTGGCTCTCAAGATGCCCGGCATTCGCGGCGCCGACGGTGGGCCCTTCTTCTTTCCGCCTGATAGCTGTCTAGGCTGCTCTCTCCCTCCTTTTCAGTCATCGCTCCCCGGGTGCCCGGTCCGACCATGAAGCTGGTGCCCTCCATCCTTCCCACCAGCCAGGAGGAACTCGCCCGTCTCCAGCAGCAGATTCAGGACCCGGACATCTTTGCCATATTCAAGAAGCTGGAGGTACTCAATGGCCTTGGTGTTCTTGTTTGAAGGGGGAGAATGTTTGCAGGACGCGAACAATGTCTTGGTGGCTAACCAGCGAGAGCTCTTCAAGGTCCTGAGCCGTCTTCGATAACGCCGTCAAGGTGGAGCAGCTCGAACGCAGTAGCGGTGGAGCAGTAGGACATTAATCAAATCAATAAATATTTGAAATTTCGCACCTGTCGTTTTGGCAGTCTGCGACACAATAACATTGAAATATGAACAGAAAAAGCACTTGAACCTATTTGAACCCAAAATCAGCAAATTTCCAAGGGAAACCATCATATTTTGATTTCTTGGCTGATGGGGCGAACCCCCCCCCAAAGGTTACACCCCCCCCCCCAAAGATACACCCCCCCCCCCCCTAGAGATACACCCTCCCCCCAAGAGATACACCCCCCCCCCCAAGGGTACTATATTGAACAAAATTTTATTAGCTTAAAATACTCTTCTGTATATATCTCGAAATTTAAACTTAAGGAATTTTTATATAAACAACTATATACCTACTTTTTTGAAACATAGTTAGTCTATACCGGATGGCGGGCGCATGCCTACCAGGAGTAGGGGCTTGTCCCCTAAAAGGAGTACCTTTCAAGATTCCAACTGAAGGGCTTAGACGCATGCTCGGCCTCGATGAGGTCATGACTGTGGCAGTACCTACTAGTTGATCATAGTATATTAGGTACTGCCACAGTCATGACCTCGTCGAGGCCGAGCATGCGTCTAAGCCCTTCAGTTGGAATCTTGAAAGGTACTCCTTTTAGGGGACAAGCCCCTACTCCTGGTAGGCATGCGCCCGCCATCCGGTATAGACTAACTTGGTTTAGACTAGTAAAAAAGTAGGTATTTAGTTGATTAGAAAAAAATTCTTTGAGTTTAAACTTCGAGATATGTAAAGAGAAGTATGTTAAGGCAATAAAAAAATTTCAATATATATATCTTGGGGGGGGGTGTAACCCTTGGAGGGTGGGTGTAACTCTTGGGGGGAGTGTGTAACCCTTGGGGGGGGGGGGGGCGAAACCCCATTGGGGGGGGGTGTAACCTTTGGGGGGGGGGGGTTCGCCCCATCAGCCGATTTCTTTTGTGTTTCGATTTTTGACCGCGAAGCGTTTTGACAAACTATTTTTTCTGGAAAGGTGATGCTTGCCGTTACAAATATGGCTGGGTGGAAGTGGTACCAGACTGGTAGAAACATCACTTTTTTGGGTAGGAAAATTTCCCCCCTTGAAAATTTACCTTTTGCCCTTTACTGACGGAACTCTTAAAATTTGAACAAAAGACTTAAGTTTTTTTGTTTACAATTCATATATAACGGTTCAAAATCTGTGCTTACTTTAAACCACAGACTTCTCTTTTTGACTGACAAACTTTCATGTAGTCAACAATCAACCGCAGTTGTATGCTCTCCAGCGGTGGATGTCATGGAGATACAATGTCACTTATGCATCATAGAGTCTCAGGCACCTGGAGGTGATGAGCTGATGTTTCATGTGGTGAAAAGCTAATATTGAATTTTATTAGCACAATTGAGCCATATCAACATCCATAGAGCATAGACAAGACACAGAGCCTCATAGCAATCTGAAGTCCAGCCATACTGAGGAGCAGGGGCAGGGCAGGGAGGCAAACAGCTAGTTTATGCATTGTTTGGCATTTTTGCCTCATGCGTCAGCCCTGCAGACATGGCCTCCTTTGAAAGCACAAAATGCATACAAACAACAAGAAAAATAGCCCAAAAACAAAAAGTGCGCTCAAAAACCATCAAAATGGCCCAAAAACACAAAAATTGGGCCCAGAAACCATCAAACTGGTATGAAATAGTACAAATTGTACAAAAATTGGCTATTTTGGACATTGTTTAGCATTTTTGCCTGTGTTATAGCCTATATCCATGCCCTCCTTTGAGAGGCATAGAAATGCAATCATAAACAATGAAAAAAGAGCCTCAAAATATGGCTCAAGAACAGGCAAAATTCAACAAAACAGCCTTTGCATAGAAGATTTTGCGCGGCCGAAGGCCGCCTGCCGCGGAGGGCAGGGCAGCCAGAGCTCCGGAGGCCGGAGGGCATGGGTGCGGAGGCCCCGGAGCGTAGCCTAGCATGCGAAGCATGCTAGGCGAAGCGTAGGGGCCGTAGCACCCGTGCCCGGAGGCCGGAGGAGCTCTGGCGCCCTGCCCGAAGCGGCGGGCGGCCAAGGCCCGCTTAAGCAGTTACCCCATTTTTCGTCCGAATTCCGCATATATATATATGTCCGTTGGCGGCCAGTACTCCGCGGTTTTTCAACGAAATTGGCTGATTTTTGACCGCGGAGCGGCCCGAAGGGCCGCTCCGCGGTCTATAGAGGTTACTAAACTTTTGTCCTGGTATATATATATATGTATATGTATGTATTTCTGGAAATGCTGGGAACGGGCGAATTCTCAACGGATTGGGACAAACTTTTTTTTTCCTGTAAGGTAATGCAATTTTAGGAGGATCTGGAGGGGTGGACCCGGTTTCCGAGCATTTGAAACATTACTTAGTTGGGTAGAAAGGTTTAAACATTGCAATATAGTTTTTGCGCTGTAGCACCTGTAATCTTGAGAATTGCACAAACAACTTGAGTTTTTTTGTTCACAAGTCGTATATAACGATTCCAAATCTGTGCTTACTTTTAAAAAATGGTTGAGAAACCACAGACTTGCCCTCTTGAGTGACAAACTTTCACGCATGACAATGGCATCAATAATTAGTAGCAGCTGAACGGCTGAAAATTGAACAGAACACTTGAGTTTTTTTGTTCACAAGTCGTATATAACGATTCCAAATCTGTGCTTACTTTTGAAAATGGTTGAGAAACCACAGACTTGCCCTCTTGAGTGACAAACTGTCATGCATGACAACAGCATCAATAATTAATAGCTGCTGAACGGCTGATAATTGAACAGACAACTTGAGTTTTTTTGCTCACAAGTCGTATATAACGATTCCAATTCTGTGCTTACTTTTGAAAATGATTGAGAAACCACATACTTTTCCTTTTGAGATGCAATGTTCACCCTCACAGCAGAAATTTTCCTTAATTTATGGATTTTGCTACATGTGAAGGTGTAAGCGCTCCGCGGTCACCTATTGCGATTTGCGCCATATACTTGTTTGCATGGAGGTCCGTCTGGGTGGTGGCTCGAGGCGTTTTTTTGCGATCAACGCCAATTTGATTGGTTCTTGATTTATGGTCAAAAACCCCCGAAAATAGAGGCCTTGAAATTCAAAAATTTTTCGAAAAATTAAATTTTACTTGTATTAACTATTGATTATTATTTAGATTGTATTTATCATTTAAATGCCTCAGAAACCCAAATAGGCCGATCAATTTGTTGCATTTTACATTTTTTTTTCACTGTAGCATTTCATGAGTTGACAATTGACATTCTTATTATTAATTTAAATGTTTCACAAGGTGTACAAGTCCGCGCATCTATTCGCGATAGCCGATAATACCTTGTTGCCTGTGTTATAGCCTATATCCATGCCCTCCTTTGAGAGGCATAGAAATGCAATCATAAACAATGAAAAAAGAGCCTCAAAATATGGCTCAAGAACAGGCAAAATTCAACAAAACAGCCTTTGCATAGAAGATTTGCCAAAAACATGTGGCTCAGCATCATTTTCAGCATTAGAATGTTTGGACCAAATTTACTCAGCTAGCTAAAATTGGGAGCTGTTGAATGGTCCTATTTACAGCAAATTTTGTTGCAAAATGGGAATTACAAAAAATATTTCGCATGTCCAAGAAATACATTGAAGGGGTAGGGAGTGATCCCTCCACAGTTCAAAACACATTTTCATGTAGTGCTCGAAGCTCATACAGCAACAAAGTTGAAAATTCTAAAAGATGGAGACGAAGGATGTGGGGGAATGGGGTTTTTGGAAAGGTAGAGGAGTGAAGGGTTCCAGGTCGCTCGCCTCATGCCACTGATGCACTGGCACCACCACCCGTACTTGAATCTACCCCATCCACATCTCTTTTCCACTTTCTATTCCATCACTTAGTCCTGCTTGGGGCCAGCAGCCATTCCGGCCACCAGCTGCCCTTGCAGTTTCTGTGGTTCTTCTTTGGTTTTCAGAATGATAAACTGTCATTTATCATTGGGCTGGCAGTAGATAATATGCTGGTAAAATTGATAGTACTCAGCTGAAACAGCCTTCATCCGTTTTGCTTATTCCTGCTCAGAAGTTGGACTTCAGCAGTTTCAGCGACTCATCTCTAGCCCTTTGCTTGAGCTTTGGGCTGAATAACCCAGATCAAAGCTTTTCTTCACAGCTTTTAATCAGGCTTTTTACTAGATTGATTTTGGCAGATTTTGCTGCTAAATCATTCTTCTGCTTGAAACCAAGCCTCCAACTCAGTCAATATCCCGTCATCCCATAATCCTTCCTTCTCATCATGCCCTCCTTTGAGCTCAATAGAGCTCAAAGCTAGAGTCATGAGAAAGCGCAAAGAAATGGGAAGAGGTGGCATTTTGGAGCATGAATCTTAATCCTGGGCTAGGAGGGTTTGTGCGAGAGTGGGATGGGAGTGGCGTAGGACAGGGCATGGGAGGCCTTTAAGCTCTGCCCATTCACCTTCTCCATCTTGCCGCTCTCCACCTCCATCTTCAGCTTTCCAGTTCAACTCCTCATCAACACTCTCTTTCTTCATCCTTTCTTATCAATCATAGCAAATCAATCATGGCAATTTTAGGTGTTTTTTAAATTGGCAATTTTTAAGATTTTCTTCATTTTGAGCCAAAATAGGTAAAAAAATTTGGAAACAACAATTTTCAAAATACACCAAAATTTGTCAAAAAAAATGATATTTTTGGGTGTATTTGAGTTAGTAGTATTGATTTAGGGCATTGGAATCAAATTCCAACAACAAAAAATTTTTGGCCGATTTTTGCCTATGTTTTAGCATAGGACAAAATCTTAACCATTACCCATTCTCGGGACATTTTCCAAAAAAAAATATAGCTGACCAGCAATATTTTTGCATCACTAACTGCTAAGGGTTGGTTTGACCTGCCCTGAAATGGAAATGGTCCAGTTTTAAGCACAAACAGAACTGGAAGTTTTTTAGTGCCAAATTGATGTCTTTCCTACAGGCCCCTATGTTATAACATAGGGCGTTTCTTTGATTTCTTTGATTCTTCATGGAATAACTTTTTGAGGCAAGATGAACATAAGACATATTGGGTATCAAAATGACCGCAATGATGCAAGAATTAAGAATATTATAGTTTCGTGGGGTGAGTTTTGATTAAAATTTTGAGAAATCGTTAAAAATGTCTTTTTTGACCAAAGTTAAAAACCTTTTTTTGACATAAAAGTGATACCACCGTGGCAAAATCAGTCTATATCCCAAGTTTTTTACCTGTAGAAGCTTCAAAATTTTGTTGCGATTTCAACGAGGTATAACACATAGGGGTAACCATTGTTTTGTGGGTCACCATCATCCAAAATAGTAAGCACACTCTCGATTCTTTAAAAGAGTCAAAAAATTTTGAGACATTTTACGTTTTTGCTCATTTTTCGACTTCAAGCGCACTAAATTCAAAACGGAAAACGGCATAGAGATCACAAAAACCTTTATGAATCCCTGGCAAAAAATAAGAAACTCAAAATTTGCCTTTTCCAGCCCTTTGAGTCATTTATCTAAAGCCTTATGTAAAATGGCTCTTAATTGCCAGATTCTGAGCTTGTGTCTGTGTAATAGTTCTGCCAGTTATGGCTGTTCCATTACTCAAACTATCACCTGATCGTCTGGCTACCTGGCCTGTTATCGGTGGGTTGTTGGCTTCCTCCTGTGGAGTCAGCCTTTGTCCCCCGATTTCATCATAAAACTTGGCTTGCACAGAAGCACCAGCTTGAAAGCTGGGCCTCTGAGCTGCCTCTCCATTTGTGCCTATCGGTGGGTCGTTGGCTTTCTCCTGTGGAGTCAGCCTTCGTCCCCCGATTTCATCATAAAACCTGGCTTGCACAGAAGCACCAGCTTGAAAGCTGGGCCTCTGAGCTGCCTCTCCATTTGTGCCTATCGGTGGGTCGTTGGCTTTCTCCTGTGGAGTCAGCCTTCGTCCCCCGATTTCATCATAAAACCTGGCTTGCACAGAAGCACCAGCTTGAAAGCTGGGCCTCTGAGCTGCCTCTCCATTTGTGCCTATCGGTGGGTCGTTGGCTTTCTCCTGTGGAGTCAGCCTTCGTCCCCCGATTTCATCATAAAACCTGGCTTGCACAGAAGCACCAGCTTGAAAGCTGGGCCTCTGAGCTGCCTCTCCATTTGTGCCTATCGGTGGGTCGTTGGCTTTCTCCTGTGGAGTCAGCCTTCGTCCCCCGATTTCATCATAAAACCTGGCTTGCACAGAAGCACCAGCTTGAAAGCTGGGCCTCTGAGCTGCCTCTCCATTTGTGCCTATCGGTGGGTCGTTGGCTTTCTCCTGTGGAGTCAGCCTTCATCCCCCGATTTCATCATTGAGATTGGCTTGCACAGAAGCACCAGCTTGAAAGCTGGGCCTCTGTGCCACCTCTCCACTCTCTCCTTCATCCCCCTCCTCATTCATCCTGGGGGATGATAGAAGTGTGGGATTGATATGGGATGGATAAAGTTGGGATGAGCTAGAGAAGTTCGAGGGGAAAGTCTGGATAAGTGCTGGGCTGCCGAATGATTTGAGTGGCCCAGCTCTTGGGGGTTTGGGGGGAGGGAGTAGACATGGCCTACACACTCCCCTTTTGCTTGCCTTCTGGAGAATTCTATGCACACACGATGGCATGAGTCAGCTGCCCCTTTTGTGTGTGAGGGGGCAGTAAGGGGAACGGCAGGTTGTTTTCGGCATGGAGGCCTCTGTTAGCATTCCAATATGCCTCCTGCACTCTTCTCAACCGCTTTCCGACTGCCCCTTTTTGCATTCCTTCACGCTGCCAGCCTCTACTTTCCGCATGCTTGGGTGGATGTTTTTATCCGCCCATCTGTTTCGTAACTCTCAGCCCCTTTTTCTTGCTCTAAACCAAGCAGGCTCAGCAAGTTTGGGCATGAGAGGAGGCCGTGAAGCCCAGTGAACAAAATGATATTGATGCACTCCAGCATTAGCTGTACACACTAAGCCAGGGCATCAATATTGAGGGGGGTGTATCGCACTCTCCTCCCTCTTTGCAATTTCAAGCAACACTCCAGCAATAGCTGTACACACTAAACCAGAGTCACGGCTTGGAGGGAGTGTGCATCACGCTCTCCTCCCTCTTTGAGATATTCAAAAGAACTCCCAGGCACAAATATGCAGACTTTATTGCATCCCCTTTTGCCCAGCTGATCAGGCTGTCAAAAGTTATTGGGTGCATAGCGTCCAATAGAACGCACGTGAGGGCAGAATAGGGGCAATGCTTGCAATCAGAGCCCCTTCTTCCGCAGGCTTTGAGCAGACAGAGGGGATTTGGCAAAAGCCTAGTCCTTCCCTGTTGCCGTAGGCCGTCCACGGCCACCCTGAGGCTGTGCGGACTCATGAGTCCTTTGGTACCAGATCTAGGTTCCATAGTAAAGTGGTGGAGGGGTCTGCCCTGTCAAGGGCAGACCTCCTCAGTTGTGTTAGAATTTAGTGGTGATGGTCCTGCCTTTTCTCTCCTGTTTCCTACTAACTTCTGCCCTTCTTCCGGTTGTAACTGTCTATATCCAATAAAAGCTTCCGCCCAACTCTGCTCCCAACACACCCAGCGGAATTGCAACCATAATGGATCCAGATGTGCTCCTGTTCAGCACATCCCTTTTTATGGTCGCAGACATGGAGTGGTTCATGAGTGGAAACACCCATGGCCACGCTGACAATCTGCTGCCTCCTATCCATCGTCAACTGCTAGCACCTCTATGCCATGCCCAGCCACGCCATCTCTAACGTCAACTACTCCACCCAGTAGTCCGCCATCACCCTGCACTACTCTTCACTCCTCAATCCTTTTCAAGCACTCAGCCTTGCAGCAAGATGCATTGAAAAGTGACTGACAGAGTTTCATTCTTGCTTTTGGATTGCCGATTAGCGAATTTGAAACTTGTCTGCTCTTAGTCTCAATATTTTCCGCTGCCTTTTGTAAGATTGGCCAGCAGCGAATAGAGAGCAAGAGTTGCTGAACTCCATTCAGTAGGAGAAGCTGGTGCTTCTGAGCCTGGGACAGAAATGGACCATGCGTCTTGCTGCTGCCACTTTTCCCAGACATTGTTGCCTTTGTCCAAAACAAACTCATAGCGCAAATTATTTCTCGCTGCCTGTCAATTCTGATTGGCCAGCATTAAAATAAACTGCAAAAGAGTAGCTGAATAACATTCAGCCAGGAAAGTGCAGTTAAACTTAACAGTTTTACTGCTCCTTTCCACAGGCCACAGCCAAAATAGCTGTTGCCTAAGTCTAGGATGGCCTTCTCTCAAAGGCTTGCCGCTGCTGATTTACGGCACTGGCAAATATCGTCTAGACTGCGGATGTTGCTTCTCAAAGTTGGAAATTAATTTCCAATTGAAACTTTGATTTAAAGCCATCCCAGCAGAAACACTACGTCAATGAATGCTGTTCATTAAAGACGTCCTTTCTGCGCTAAGAGGCAGAGCAGAGCACTCAAACCAGGCCTGCTGCATGTGGCCCTGGAAACAGTGCCAGCACAGCCTAGGCCTTTTTGGGACGCCGCCTTTCGCCTCCTTTTGGACAGACTGCAATTGCACCTGTCAACAGCTTGACTGAAAAGTCTCACTTGCAGAATAAATCTGCCACCACTTTAACAAACTTTGGCACACCAAAGTTGGCCTTGTGCTGGAGAGTCAAAGCAGGTTGGAGCTGGAAAGCCTCCTTCCCGTACTCACTCACTTTGAGCAGACAGAGGGGATTTGGCAAAAGCCTAGTCCTTCCCTGTCACCATAGGCCGTCCACGGCCACCCTGAGGCTGTGCGGACTCATGAGTCCTTTGGTACCAGATCTAGGTTTCATTGTAAAGTGGTGGAGGAGTCTGCCCTGTCAAGGGCAGGCCTTCTCAGTTGTGTTAGAATGTAGTGGTGATGGTCCTGCCTTTCCTCTCCTGTTTCCTACTAACTTCTGGCCTTCTTCCGGTTGTAACTGTCGATATGCAATAATCCAAAATTATTTCTCGCTGCCTGTCAATTCTGATTGGCCAGCATTAAAATAAAATGCAAAAGAGTAGCTGAATTACATTCAGCCAGGAAAGTGCAGTCAAACTTGACAGTTTTACTGCTCCTTTCTGCAGGCCACAGCCAAATTAGCTGTTGCCTAAGTCTAGGACGGCCTTCTCTCAAAGGCTTGCCACTGCTGATTTATGGCACTGGCAAATATCATCTAGACAGTGGATGTTGCTTCTCAAAGTTGGAAATTAATTTCCAATTGAAACTTTGATTTAAAGCCAGCCCAGCAGAAACACTACATCAATGAACGCTGTTCATTAAAGACTGAAAAGTCTCAATTGCGGAATAAATCTGCCACCACTTTAACAAAACTTTGGCATGCCAAACAGTTTCTGAATAAGTGGCACAACAAAGTTGGCCTTGTGCTGGAGAGTCTAACAGGTCGGAGCTGGAAAGCCTCCCTCCCACACTCACTCCAGCCACTTGCCCACAGCGCTGCATACTCTTTGGCTGCCCTTTTGAGACCTCAGCTGAACACCGCCCTTTTTTGCTGCAAAACTGGGCATTGTTTTAGTGGCGGAACTGTGGAGCGTTCGCAGCTCCCGCCAGCTCAGGCCTTGCCTCAGAGTCTTCAGCTGACACGTTGTCCAGGCACACTAATAGTTACCTGGCAATGCCACTCAGCACAGCCTTACCTTTTTATCAAAAGCGCAACAGCAATCCTTCTTTACAAAACTCTCAGCATCAGCTGATTGAGGTAAAGTTAGGTGCAAGTCTATGCTACTGGCCAGGACTGGAGTGAACGCGGACAAATCCTCCACCACTCCTCCCCTCCCCCAGAGCAGGAAAGCAGGCAAAGCCTCAAAAGCCACGCTGCCCTGCAATGGCCAGCTAGGCAGGCCTTTTACAGACCACCTACTAAGAAGCGCTCACTTGCTGGTCCCTTGAACATTGGCCAAGCCAAAGTTCATCATTGAGCAACCCCCTTTGCAGAATTCTCAGCCTGATTTATGGCCTAATCCCAGGGCACATTGACCTAATTGCCTAATTGACCCAATTGCCCCCGGGCAGGAGCTAGGGTACCCAGCAGAACAATCTGCCTCTTCTCCTATTAGTCAGAGATTGTATGCAATAAACTTAAACAGTTTAGTGCACTTCTTGTTGCCATAAATCCTAAGTCTCTAAATGCAAATGAATGCAGAAAAGAGCAATTTGGATGCTGAAAAGTGTCAGAATTTAAAGTCCTTCTAAGAAGGCTCCTAGCAAGGCCTAAAAGCCATGCTTGGATGCAGAGGGACAGGGAAGAGAGCCTGTCTATCCGCTCCGCCCTAGGCCAGCATTGGCCAAGAGCAGAAAGTCTGGGCAAAGAAGTGCCACCTACTCCTCCAGGCCGTGCACAAAGCTGCCCAGAAAGCCCCGTCAATCTCTTGTCTAGTCTAACTCAGCCAATATACATTTGCGGCAGAGTTATGCCTCTCTATGATTCACTTCAGTGAAGCAATTTGCGATGTGTTTGAATTTAGATATGGCAAACTTTCATCTAATCTGCAACTCTTTCTCTGCTGGATATATTGTGCTCAAAATGACGCATAATCTATGCTAGAGTAAATGAGAATGCTTAGTGTTGGAACTCTTATTGAGTCACATTTGTGCATTAGCTCTGGCCTCTGAAAGGCAAAATGGAGTGGACTGAGCAACCACTATGCCAGATGCAAATCTGTTTCTGGGCCTTCTCTGAAGGCATGTGGGCTGTCCTAAAACGCCGCCAAGATGCCCTTGTGTTTGATGGGGAGTACTGCTTCCACGTATGGATCTTTGTTGCATGCCTTTCTGAAAGGCCTCTGCCCTGGCCCTGAACTGCGACGGCAGCAGGGAAGGCAAAGATAAGCAGTGTAAATGCAGCTGACGGGCCAGCATTCTGCCCCTGTTTCCCAGACAGAGTCTGGAAGATAGCAGTCCAAGTGCAAGCGGCATGTGCAGTCAACCCCCTGCAAACTTCTGACCTGCAACAGGCCCCTCTTTGCAATTAATGAGCCAATTTTAGCCTTGCCCCATACACCTATGGAGGCTATGGGATCGTAAACATGGCCATTTGTCAATGCACCTACCCTCTGCCCCCTGCCATTACCCTCTCTTCATCGCTGCCTTCTCTACACACCTTCTCCCCCTTTCCTCCCCCTGCCCTCCTCTGGAGGCCAGGGAGCGGAGATCTGGAGATAGCCCTCTGTGCGGATGCAAAAGCGCCGCCCTGGCCTGCATTAAACTGCAGCCCCCCAGAGGTCAACATCCAATCTACTCCAGCCCGCCCCCCTGCACTGACCAACCCACTCCCCCTGCCCCCCTCAACACCCAGCATTCTGCCCCTGTTTCCCAGACAGAGTCTGGAAGATAGCAGTCCAAGTGCAAGCGGCATGTGCAGTCAACCCCCTGCAAACTTCTGACCTGCAACAGGCCCCTCTTTGCAATTAATGAGCCAATTTTAGCCTTGCCCCATACACCTCTGGAGGCTATGGGATCGTAAACATGGCCATTTGTCAATGCACCTACCCTCTGCCCCCTGCCATTACCTGAGAGCTGGAGTGCCACCCCAGTTCGCACCTCCTCCACCACCAGCTGCTGACGCGGGACCATCAGGGCTACCTCCGCCACCCACAGTGGACAACAATCTTTTCCACTACCTGGTAGTCGCAGGAGGAGGAGCAATGGACCCCACGCAGATGCTCCTGCTCCAGTATGGGTGAGTACTGGAGACACTGGCCAACAACTTGGTACATCAACAAGCCCAGCAGACTCTCCCCTTGGTGGACCTGCCCACCTTTGACGGCAACCTTCTCAAGTACCCCAACTGGAGAGTGATGTGGGCCAACTACGTCAAACCGGCAGCGGGAAACAATGCTGCTCTGCACATGCACCTCCTCATGCAGGTGCTGAAAGGAGCCCCGCTGACCAAGGTCAAAGGCATGGCCTCTGACCCCAACAACTACCTGCACATCATCAAGATGCTCAACAACGCCTACTTTGACCCCAGCACCTTGGTCAACCAGGCTCAGAATGACATCCAGAAGCTACCGAGCGCAGACAACCACAACCTAGAACAGTTTGTGGACAAGCTGCAAGCCCGTTACTGCTTCCTCCATGTCCAGTGCAACTTCCCGGATGCGATGCTAGAGCACTTCACCAAGGACACCCTTGGGAAGCTGCCCTCCCACCTCGCCAACCACATCATCAACAAGCTCTCCAACCTGGAGACCTACACCATCACCCTGGGACACCTGCTCCCACTGCTGGACCACTAAGTCCTCCAGCTGAAGCATTGAGCAACTCTACAACTAGAACAGCATTGGTCAACAACCCATTCTCCCTCCAGGGACCGGGGTTGCTCTCGCAGCAAGATCAGTCCCTCCATCCTCAGCAACATCTCCAAACCCACTGCTGAGATCATGCCGATGATGGACAAGTACAAGCAAGACTGCCCCTTCTGCCTAGGCGATCACAAGGTTGTGGACTGCAAGGCCTAAAAGACTGCCAAGGATCTGAAGGTGCAGGTGAGCAAGTACTCACACTGCTTCAAGTGTCTACAGAAGGGACACTCAGCAAACAGCTGTTGTTTGCTGTATGTCTGCAAACACTGCGATCAACAGCATCACCACTCCACCCTCTGCTACAAGCAGTACCTGGATGCTAGATTGTGATCAAACTCTCTGCATCACTCCTTGTTGCCGCGCCCCCAGAAGTGGGGTACCCAAACCAAAAACGCCTCTTGCAGCCCATCCACAACCCGCAAATCACAGCAACCCAAGAGCCAATCACTGACCAGGAAGAGCCGCTCACTGAGCCAAAGCCTAAACATGCCCTCAAAGGGCAGCCACACCTCCCCTCAGAGGAAATGCTCAGCTTCACATGACCAGAAAACTTGCGGTCGCAGTGGTTCTCACAACCAGAACTGCAACTCCAAACCCTCCAGCTGCCCACAGAGCTGAGAGAACAATGGCCCAAGGACACCCTCCATGGCAGCCACCGCCGATGAGGGAAGTGAGCTTCAACCCATCATGCTCACCTTCCCCACCCATCTTGAGCAGTACCAGGGATCTGAGATTGGTGTCCTCGCCACCTGCCTGCTTGACACCAGTTTGCAGATGACTGCAATCATGAAGTTGGTCGCCAACTACCTGGGCCTTCCCAGCCTAGGCACCCACGTCATCTCCACTGGCTCCTTCGGACAGAAGACCTGACAGCCCATAACCATGGATTGCATCCTCATCCACCTCACCACCTCCAATGGCTACAGCTTTGAGGCCAAGGCTTGGGTGATGGACGAGATCTGCCCCCCACTCTGCACCAAAGCTGCCTTCAGCAAGGATGAGTGGAACAACATCCAGGAGCAACACCCCTTCATCAAGAACATGCCACCTTGCGAAGGCACCTGCTCCACAAATATCAACATCATCTTCGGACATGACATCACCAGACTCAGGCTAGCCAAGGCCTGCCGGGAGATCATTCCAATCAGTTGCTCTCTCACACTGCTCAGGGCACCAATCAGAGAGCTGCCTCTCCATTTGTGCCTATCGGTGGGTCGTTGGCTTTCTCCTGTGGAGTCAGCCTTCGTCCCCCGATTTCATCATAAAACCTGGCTTGCACAGAAGCACCAGCTTGAAAGCTGGGCCTCTGAGCTGCCTCTCCATTTGTGCCTATCGGTGGGTCGTTGGCTTTCTCCTGTGGAGTCAGCCTTCGTCCCCCGATTTCATCATAAAACCTGGCTTGCACAGAAGCACCAGCTTGAAAGCTGGGCCTCTGAGCTGCCTCTCCATTTGTGCCTATCGGTGGGTCGTTGGCTTTCTCCTGTGGAGTCAGCCTTCGTCCCCCGATTTCATCATAAAACCTGGCTTGCACAGAAGCACCAGCTTGAAAGCTGGGCCTCTGAGCTGCC
Organism: Ptycholaimellus sp. GST1_10; assembly: GCA_030248095.1. Taxonomy (NCBI): domain Eukaryota; kingdom Metazoa; phylum Nematoda; class Chromadorea; order Chromadorida; family Chromadoridae; genus Ptycholaimellus; species Ptycholaimellus sp. GST1_10. Next base: position 18,591 of record JASANA010006757.1, read on the forward strand.
TCTCCATTTGTGCCTATCGGTGGGTCGTTGGCTTTCTCCTGTGGAGTCAGCCTTCGTCCCCCGATTTCATCATAAAACCTGGCTTGCACAGAAGCACCAGCTTGAAAGCTGGGCCTCTGAGCTGCCTCTCCATTTGTGCCTATCGGTGGGTCGTTGGCTTTCTCCTGTGGAGTCAGCCTTCGTCCCCCGATTTCATCATAAAACCTGGCTTGCACAGAAGCACCAGCTTGAAAGCTGGGCCTCTGAGCTGCCTCTCCATTTGTGCCTATCGGTGGGTCGTTGGCTTTCTCCTGTGGAGTCAGCCTTCGTCCCCCGATTTCATCATAAAACCTGGCTTGCACAGAAGCACCAGCTTGAAAGCTGGGCCTCTGAGCTGCCTCTCCATTTGTGCCTATCGGTGGGTCGTTGGCTTTCTCCTGTGGAGTCAGCCTTCGTCCCCCGATTTCATCATAAAACCTGGCTTGCACAGAAGCACCAGCTTGAAAGCTGGGCCTCTGAGCTGCCTCTCCATTTGTGCCTATCGGTGGGTCGTTGGCTTTCTCCTGTGGAGTCAGCCTTCGTCCCCCGATTTCATCATAAAACCTGGCTTGCACAGAAGCACCAGCTTGAAAGCTGGGCCTCTGAGCTGCCTCTCCATTTGTGCCTATCGGTGGGTCGTTGGCTTTCTCCTGTGGAGTCAGCCTTCGTCCCCCGATTTCATCATAAAACCTGGCTTGCACAGAAGCACCAGCTTGAAAGCTGGGCCTCTGAGCTGCCTCTCCATTTGTGCCTATCGGTGGGTCGTTGGCTTTCTCCTGTGGAGTCAGCCTTCGTCCCCCGATTTCATCATAAAACCTGGCTTGCACAGAAGCACCAGCTTGAAAGCTGGGCCTCTGAGCTGCCTCTCCATTTGTGCCTATCGGTGGGTCGTTGGCTTTCTCCTGTGGAGTCAGCCTTCGTCCCCCGATTTCATCATAAAACCTGGCTTGCACAGAAGCACCAGCTTGAAAGCTGGGCCTCTGAGCTGCCTCTCCATTTGTGCCTATCGGTGGGTCGTTGGCTTTCTCCTGTGGAGTCAGCCTTCGTCCCCCGATTTCATCATAAAACCTGGCTTGCACAGAAGCACCAGCTTGAAAGCTGGGCCTCTGAGCTGCCTCTCCATTTGTGCCTATCGGTGGGTCGTTGGCTTTCTCCTGTGGAGTCAGCCTTCGTCCCCCGATTTCATCATAAAACCTGGCTTGCACAGAAGCACCAGCTTGAAAGCTGGGCCTCTGAGCTGCCTCTCCATTTGTGCCTATCGGTGGGTCGTTGGCTTTCTCCTGTGGAGTCAGCCTTCGTCCCCCGATTTCATCATAAAACCTGGCTTGCACAGAAGCACCAGCTTGAAAGCTGGGCCTCTGAGCTGCCTCTCCATTTGTGCCTATCGGTGGGTCGTTGGCTTTCTCCTGTGGAGTCAGCCTTCGTCCCCCGATTTCATCATAAAACCTGGCTTGCACAGAAGCACCAGCTTGAAAGCTGGGCCTCTGAGCTGCCTCTCCATTTGTGCCTATCGGTGGGTCGTTGGCTTTCTCCTGTGGAGTCAGCCTTCGTCCCCCGATTTCATCATAAAACCTGGCTTGCACAGAAGCACCAGCTTGAAAGCTGGGCCTCTGAGCTGCCTCTCCATTTGTGCCTATCGGTGGGTCGTTGGCTTTCTCCTGTGGAGTCAGCCTTCGTCCCCCGATTTCATCATAAAACCTGGCTTGCACAGAAGCACCAGCTTGAAAGCTGGGCCTCTGAGCTGCCTCTCCATTTGTGCCTATCGGTGGGTCGTTGGCTTTCTCCTGTGGAGTCAGCCTTCGTCCCCCGATTTCATCATAAAACCTGGCTTGCACAGAAGCACCAGCTTGAAAGCTGGGCCTCTGAGCTGCCTCTCCATTTGTGCCTATCGGTGGGTCGTTGGCTTTCTCCTGTGTCCTCGCCACCTGCCTGCTTGACACCAGTTTGCAGATGACTGCAATCATGAAGTTGGTCGCCAACTACCTGGGCCTTCCCAGCCTAGGCACCCACGTCATCTCCACTGGCTCCTTCGGACAGAAGACCTGACAGCCCATAACCATGGATTGCATCCTCATCCACCTCACCACCTCCAATGGCTACAGCTTTGAGGCCAAGGCTTGGGTGATGGACGAGATCTGCCCCCCACTCTGCACCAAAGCTGCCTTCAGCAAGGATGAGTGGAACAACATCCAGGAGCAACACCCCTTCATCAAGAACATGCCACCTTGCGAAGGCACCTGCTCCACAAATATCAACATCATCTTCGGACATGACATCACCAGACTCAGGCTAGCCAAGGCCTGCCGGGAGATCATTCCAATCAGTTGCTCTCTCACACTGCTCAGGGCACCAATCAGAGAACTCCTCCCCAGCACCGCCAATGCGCCTATCGTCCCCAATGTCGGCAGAGTCCAAAAGAGGAGGGCAACCATCCTCATCAATGCCGCTGCCATGCAGGAGCTCCAGGAATACCACAACCTGGAGCAGGAAGGCATTGCCAAAGCCGAGCTACACATGACCTCCCAGCAACCAGCCCTGGAATGCTTCTGGAGCATGTTGAGAATGGAGGATGGGCACTACGTTGCTCCCTTCCCCTTCTATGATGGCTTCCCTGCACAGGCCACCATCAGCCGGGACAACTCCCTCAATCGTCTTGGCTCCGCCTACAACACCCTCTCCAAGAGGGAGGGCCAGATACAGGCCTTCCACAAGGCCATCATGGACCACGATTGGGAAAACTCCCTAGAACATGGGAAGACCTTCTATCTTCCCTGCTTCCCAGTCATCAAGGCTTTGTCCCAGAGAAGGTGTTTCTTACAGATCAGCCTCCTCCTGGAACACCGAGACCTCACCCACTTCTTCTGGGTTAAGGACCCCATGGTGCCACCCAACCAGGAGCACATCCAATGTCTCCGCCTTCGTTGAGTGGGCTTTGGCTTCAAGTCCAGCCCTGTGGTCCTGCAGGTGGTCATCGACACCCACCTCGCCCAGTATGACAGCCCTCTCGCTGAAGAGCTCAAGGAGCTCACCTACATCGACAACATTGCCTTTGCCACCAAGGATCCCATCAAGGTGGAACAAAAGAAGAGAGAAGCTGTCCAGATGTTTGCCAAAGCTGGCATGAATCTTTGGGAATTCTCCTCCAACTCCCCCAACTTTAACTGGAAGCTCACAAACCAAGAGCAAGGGAAGGATGAAGACCAAAAGATCCTCGGCGTCGGCTAAAACTCCATCACCAACAACCTGAGCATTGCCCCTCCAGCGGCCAAGGAACACCATCCTGGCACAAAGAGGAAGGTGCTGTCCGCCATCGCCTCCTACTTCGACCCACTGATGTTCATGGCACCGGTCCTGGTCAGAGCCAAGATGCTCTTCCATGACATCACCCTGACCAGTGCCACCTGGGACGAGATCCTCACCAGCCAGTTCAAGGAACCCTTGTTCCGAGGTTCTCAAGGATCTCCAAGAACTGCCTCAGCTCCGAGTCGCTCACCAAGCAGCATGGACGGGAGACAGTGAAATCTCTCTCCTTGCCTTCTTAGACGCAAGCAATTTGGGGCATGGCCTCTGCATCTACACCCACTCCTACCAGAAGGGGGAAGATGCTGAGCCCATCATCATCTACGGAGGCCATGGCAAATGCATGGTGAAGCAGGAAGGAGGCATCTGCACCCTCCTCTTCGCCAAGGCCTCACCCAACCCATCCAAATTGACGGACACCCCCAAGACAGAGCTCCCATGGAGCTCAAGCCCATGGAGAAAGCCACCGGGGCCCTGAAGACGGTGGTCCAAGAGCTACCAAAAGGAACTCAAGTGCAAGAGATCCAGCTCTACACTGACTCCATGATCGTCCTCCAGCAGTGCCTGAGTGGCAAGGGGCCCACTGTCTACATCTGCAATCAGGTGCAGAAGATCCGAGAACTTCAGCAAGAACTCCGGTTCACGCTCCACCATGTCATCATGGAGCAGAACCCTGCAGACCTCGCCTCCTGAGGAATCACCACAGCCAAGCTGCGGGACCGACAGAACCACCAACTCTGGTTCTATGGCCCGACCCGACTGTTCTATGGCCCCGAGGAGTTCCCCAACTTCAAGCAGATGACACAAGGTCCCCTCGCGCCCATGCCTGAGGAGGACGCTGAAGATTGAGCAGCAGGTCCCAAGTACCACTGCCTGGTGAAGACCATCAGGAAGTTGGGACAGGCGATTCCTGCATGCCGAGTCCTACATCAATGGGTGAGGCCTTCAATCCCTGCTCAACGCCACAGCCTACTGCATGCGCTTCCAACAGGCCACCAGGAAGATGCCCATCCCCCCCAATGCACTCCATCACTGCCGAGGAACAGGAAGCCATAGAAGAGCTCTGGGTCCGGTACCACCAGACAAAGGAGTATCTAGATGTCATCAACTCCCTCAAGAACAAGGACCAGTCAGCCCCCAAGCACATCCTTGCCTTCATCAAGGACCTGGACCTCTTTCTCTCCAACACCAGACTACTGAGGTGAGGGTTGAGATTGGGCAGACTCAATCTCCCACTTGATGCCCTCCACCCCATCCTCCTACCCAAGAAACACGCCTTCACAGCACTTCTCATCCTCCATTACCACCAAATGGCCAGACACATGAAGGCCTGGGTCACCCTGGCCCTCCTCCGCCAGTGGTACTGGATCATCAAAGGAGTCTGAAGGATGCAAGCCACCTTCAGGCTCTGCCTCTTCTTCCGCCGCTTTGAGGCAATGCCCTTTGCCTCCCCCTGCTTCAGGCCCTACCCGCTGAATTGCTTCAAGACACACTTAGTGATGAAGCATGTCTCCATCAATGTCAATAGGCCCTTCCGCATCATTTGTACGCTGCAGGATCCCAACTGTCCCCCAGATCCCGAGCAATGCTGCCAGAAAGAGCACACTATCAACCAACTTGAGAAGTGCTACATCCTCGTCTACACCTGCCAAGTATCCCGAGGAGTCATCCTGGACCTGCTACCCAACCTCAATGGGGTCCGCATTGTCCAGGGCCTTCGATGGATCTGTGGAAGAGTGGGCTACCCACTCACTGTCTACTCGGACAACCACAGCCCCCTCCTCTGGGCCACCGTCACCCTATTTGATGAGCCCTTCACAGAAGCATCCGAAGCAGACAAGAAGGAACTCCTCCATTTCTTCCTGGCCAAGGGAACTTGACTCTGCACCATCCCCCCAAACCACTCACCCTCCTCCAGCATGGTACAGCACATGGTGGGCTTGGTGAGCAGATTCCTGAAGTGGCTGGCAGCCTACAAGACCATCCACAAGGAAGAGATGAAGGTGCTGGTGCAGGAGATGGAAGCCATCCTCAACTGCCAACCGATCTTCTACTACAGCAAAGACCCAAAAGACATCATGCCAGCACACTTTTACCCCCACCTACAGCTGCTTCTCCCTCCATGGCCGGAAGACACCATCAGCGACCCAGACTTTGTGCCAACCAAGCTTGTAAAGGAACTCAGCCAGCAAGAGAAGGTGCTGAACACCTTCTGGAAAGTCTTTCTCTCTAAGCTGAGAGATGTCCTCATTGGCGACCAGAAGCACTACTTCAAGCCTCGCCAAGGAGAAGCAGTTCAAATCCCCATGGAAGGAGAGCTTGTGTGGATCTACAACAAGAACACCCCTTGCCACTCCTTCAGGATGGGCCGCATCACCGGCTTTGCCCCCACCCCCAACCAGTCAGACGTTGAGGATGACCCACCAGTGATAGCCAAAGTCCTGGCCAGCTACACCATGGCCAAGGGAAAGGTCATCTATGACACCAAGGATCATCATGTCAGGAACCTCATTCCCCTTATCCACAAGCCCCACCCAGAGCCCCTACCGGAGTACTTGCCCCCTGTGGAGGAAAGGGGTACCATACCCAACCTCTACAGCAATAGCTCCTCCAAAGGCAAAGCAGGAACTCTGGACGTTGATGACGCCCCCAACTCTGAGACCTACTCCAATGACAATGACTCCCTGGAGTGGGATGATGTCTTGCCGGAAGTCGACGACACATAGTTGACAATGCATTCCAAATCTGTCCCCGTCACCCCAGAGCCAGCAGGATCTTTACCATACCCAAAGTCACCAGAGACTGTCACATCCCCAAGAAGGCCTTCCACTCCTACCACCCCGTTGACGTCTACGGCACCGATGGGCAACTGCCAAGATCTCCTGCAGTCAAGTGCAAACTGGAGATCTACACGGTGTCCGTCAAGTGACCCTGGCCAGTCCCCTGCTAGTACAACGTGGACCTACCCTTCCCCATCATCCAACACTCCATCCCTGTCCACGAGTGCATCACAGCATGGGAAGTAGTAGTTTCACATTGCCACCCTCAAGGCCCAATGACAAGGCTTCTACTCCATGGAACAGATGGTGGAGATCACACACTACTGCTGTTGGAAGACCTTATACTACTCCGCCACCAACCTCCACCTCTACATTGGGAATGTCTACTCCAACCATGGATCCCTCACCACTGATCTCACGGTGGACCTCTCCAGCTGTGACATTGGCAAGGAGAGCTGCATTACCCCCACCAGCACCGTCATCTGGCATGATACTCCCCTCCTGGAGTACTGCCCCTTCAAGCTCCTCGGCACCTACCCGGCAGACATCATGGGTGATCAAGTGCGCATCCCCAACCTGCAAACCTTGTTCACCACCTACAAGCCCAAGAACAACTTCAACTTCACCAAGCCGGAGATGAATTGCCTGCCCAATGACACACTGCCTACCCATGAAGGCATGGCAGTGTGGATCCACTGGGACGTCAAAAAGACCCTTGAGTATCCAAAGGGTGACAAGCACAAGGGAGAGAATGACACTCCCCACGTCCACCTCAAGACCATCATCCCAGGCATTAAGGACCAGAGGTGAGCAAAAAAAATTTTTGGGCTTACCGATAATATAATGTATACGACAAAACATTTACAGGAAATATAACGGAAACAGGGAAATATACTGCTTATTATATATTATATTTTCAGGTATATGTATATTAGACGTTATTCGTTATATAGATGTTATATTTCCCAATCGTAAAAATATTTGCTACCGGAAAATATATTATATATTAGACGGTATATGTATATTAGACGTTATTTGTTATATAGACGTTATATTTCCCGATCGTAAAAATATTTGCTACTGGAAAATATATTATATATTAGACGGTATATTATATTTAAACGTTATCCGTTATATTAGACGTTATATTGCAGATTGTAAAATGTATATCTAACCGGAAAAAAAAATTGTCCCCACTGCCAATGCTCATCACTGCCGTCAACACTGCCGGAGTATGTCTTCGGTGCAGCGCTTGTTTATGCAATACTTTACAGATTATTGTGGACTAAGAAAGAAGCAAAATATTATGTTGTCTGCTTAAGTTTACATGATGTTTTTAGCATTTGAAATTAAGTTTTGTTACGTCTTATTGCATAAGCATTGCTTACCCAAATCCTTTATGTTTCAAGGCCCCCGCCCCCCCCCCCCACCATACCTATGCCATGCATAAGCATTGCTTACCCAAATCCTTTATGTTTCAAGGCCCCCGCCCCCCCCCCACCATACCTATGCCATGCATAAGCATTGCTTAACCATATCCTTAATGTTTCAAGGCCCGCCGCCCCCCCCACCATACCTATGTCATGCATAAGCAAAGCTTACCCAGATCCTTTATGTTTCAAAGGCCTCCCCGCTGGCTATGTTATAACAAAGGCGTTTGTTTTTTTGAACTAAATCCTTGATAATTTTTTTTTATTTTATAACCACCCCAGCAAGCAGGGGGGGGGGGTCGGTCGGGGGTTGAAGGGTCGACCGGGGGACCGGGGGGGGGGGGTCGAAATAGGCTAGGCTTAAAATAGGCCTTTTTTACGGGAGGTACTTACCGTAAAAGGTTGTACCGGAAAATATAATATAACTGAAAAAATGCAAAATCATTTGCGTACCGCCTAATATACAATATAACTGAAATTATATATTTTTTACGGCTCACCTCTGTTAAGGACGTACCCCCTGGGCACCCACACAAGCCCACCCACCAAGACCACTCCCAACACTGGGGCAATGAGAAGCCCCACTGGGCCCGGTCTCACCTCAGACGAAGCTACAGCAACAAGGAGTCAGCAGTGAAGGAAGAATGGCTGAAGTGGCTTCAAAGTGGCTCTATCTCCTCGGCCCTCAACACTGACAAATTGAGGCCCCAGGCTGATCAGGCTGACAAAGCACAGAGGCTCAAACTTCCTGCACTCAGACACCTCACTTGCAAGGAATGGATCAAAGCTGTCCATCAGCACCTCAGCAAGATCAAGCACTGGTACAACATCCATGACCCCATCAAGGCCAAGATCCACTTCATCATCGACGAGCTTGACAACATTATCAACAAGGCCAAACTGAGAGAAGAGCAGCGGATCTGCCTGCTGGAGAACCACCAGTACCAAGTCCTCAAGCAGCTCTTCTACATGAACCCCACCGTCACACTGTGAGCCTACACCGGTTGCTCCGACATCTCCGCCTCAGTCCAGGGCTCTGCGGTCTACCTTGCCAAGTGCTTGGAAGCTCAAGTGGCACTGATCTACCCCTACCATTGCCTCCCCGGCTTGCCACAGTGCTACCTTTTCCTCCCTGTGAAGCTCACCAGCGGAGAGATCCTGTTCCTCCCAGAGGGACCTGGCCGAGATCTCACCTATCACAGCCCAAAGGTGGACTGCCACTTGGTCCAGCCCTACATCTTCACAGACCCCATGACACCAGGAGAGAGCCTTGCTCTCTTCCAGAAACTCACCAACAAGTCCTTTGCTTTGGTCCTCCACAGCCCCTTCTTCATGCCCTTTGCGCCCAACATCTCCTACAAAGTGCCAGTCCTCTTCAACTCGCGGATCAAGATCCCCTTCTCCATCCTCGCCAGCTATGCCGCTGACATACCCGTCATCAGCCATTGAGTAGATGGACTGGTCAACTACACCAGTGGCTTTGCCCTTGACCCCAGTGCAGTCGTCCAAGGCATCAACACCTATGGACAACTCATAGGCAACGTCGTGGGAGAGCTCTCAGATGGAGCTCAAGGACTAGCTAAGCAGTCCTGGAAGGGAATTAACAGACTTGGAAGCTCCATCATCTGCCCCATCATGACCATCATTGGGATCATCGTCGGCATCATTGCCTTTGTTGGTGTCATTGTGCTCATCATCTGGGTCTCCCAGTACACCAACTGGGGATCATCCGCCTGATGAAAGGCTACTGAGTGGAAGTACGCCATCAACAACTCCCACTTTGGACAAGCCCTCCCCAAATGGCTGCCCTTCGGAGGTGGATGCCCCAGCAAAATACACCGCAAGCAGGAGCTGAGTCTTCGAGATCTTTGATGACACCAGTCAGAAGAATTCGACTAGACATCGACTCTGAGCACAATACCATCATCATCCGAGAAGGCTCAAGGAATGCACGATGAAGCTGGAGCTGACCAATCAGCTTCAGCAATGACCAAGAATCACCCCAAACCAACACCACTTGCACCGGTTGGACACCCTAAGTTGCGTCCACCTACTCCTGGGCTCCATTGCAAAGTCAATCCTGCAGTTGGTCATCTATTGGGTTACGGCCTCCATTAGACTCTGAGAGCAACCTCCAAGACAGTTGTCAGTCGCGGACGTGAACGCCAGGCCCAAGCGTGTCAAGGAACGCAACCTGGAACTGCTAGAACCCAACTGCGAATGCCCACCCATGATATACCCCTATGTATACACTCTCTGCTACACTTGGCCCCCAATCACTAACCCTTGCCTACCCCCCCCCAGCTACTGCCCAAGGGAGTCCTTCCAGTCATAGCTTCCTGTGCCGGAAGCCCACTTCCGCCCCTGGGCAGTGTGCGGACTCATGAGTCCTTTGGTACCAGATCTAGGTTCTGTTGTAAAGTGGTGGAGAGGTCTGCCCTGTCAAGGGCAGGCCTCCTCAGTTGTGTTAGAATGTGGTGGTGATGGTCCTGCCTTTCCTCTCCTGTTTCCTACTAACTTCCGGCCTACTTCCGGTTGTAACTGTCTATATCTGATAATAGCTTCCGCCCAACTCTGCTCCCCACACACCCAGCGGAAATGCAACCAAAAGGGATCCAGATGTGCTCCTGTTCAGCACAAGGCAATCTTCTTTTGGCAGATGAGTATTTGTTGTCCAGCATTGGTTGCGCAGGCTAATTGCTGGGAGGAAGGCAGCAATCGCTAAATCTGTTCCTCTCATTTGCTTGGAAAAAAGAAAAAAAATCTAATGATGAATAAACATATGTACAATTTTTTTACAGAGCCGATTCAAATGATTAGCTTGTCTATGAGCTTCAAAATTCCATTATTTTGCTCAATAGAACCTGCCTTAATCAATTCGTCAGCCATCTTTTAACTCATAATTCATTTCAAACTTTTAGCACTTTCTGCATGAGTTCACTCATTTGCAGCTATTGCTATTTGTTAGGCAATGTTCACAATCGGTTATTCACCAATCGTTCATTTTCACTGCCAATTCCGGCAAAGAATTTGCAGAGAGGAGGCAGCCCCTTTTAGGGCCGCTCTCTCATTTCTGGCTTTAGGCATTGGATCAGAAGGTTGTCTCGCCACCTACTAGTCTTTCTGCTTAGCAGAAAGCCCTAGCACGTCAGCCAACACCATGTATGCTCTCCAGCAGTGGCTGTCATGGAGATACACTGTCACTTATGCATCATAGAGTCTCAGGCACCTGGTGGTGGCCTGCATGACCCATGAGCTGATGTTTCATGTGGTGAAAAGGTAGCGTTGAATTTTATTAGCACAATTGAGCCATAACGACATCAAAAGAGCATAGACAAGACACAGAACCCTCTAGCATCTGCAGTCGAGCCATACTGAGGAGTAGTGGCAGAGCTGGGGGGCCAACAGCTAGTTTGCGCGTTGTTTGGCATTTTTGTCCCATGCGTCAGCTCTGCAAACACAGCTTGTGGTGCTAGTAGCTGAACTGTTGATAAATGAACATATGTAATCGAATGCTGTTTTGCGGAATTATGGATGTATTATTGGCTATCGCCTATAGATGCGCGGCCTGAATTTTATTATATAACTATATTAAGCATCAATAATTAACTACAGCATAATTTTGTTTAAAAAACAATTTGGGAGAACAGAACATTTTGCCCAGTTGAGGTAGTTTGATTGCTCGTTTTGAATGGTAAACATAGCACCTTGAAAGGAAATGCCCTACGTTTGTCGTATAGCTTGATGCGGTTTTCTTGTGTATGGATGTCCAGGTCCAGGAAATGGACCCATCCTTCCGTGTCCCCTTCGAAGTTAAGTGGGAGGGAGTTTGGGTATATGGAAGTGTGGCATTCCCTTATGCAGTCTGTGTTAACAGTCAGGATGTCATCTACGTATCTGCATGTGTATTTGAGCCTTTTTGCTTCTGCAATATTTTTCAGGTTGCTCAGATAGTCATATTCCAGTTTGCTTAGTACCAAATCTGCGATGATTGGACTACAGCTTGCCCCCATTGCTATCCCCTTTGTCTGCCTGAATGGTATACCGCCGAAGTTCACGAATGTATTGTCCGTAAGGAATGATATAAGACTTTTTACCTCGTTCATCGTCCAGCTTTTTTCGCTAGTTGTTGGTTGTTGTGTAGATAGCTGTTCCCGTGTATGTTGACTAATTTGTATCGTTTATTTGTAATGTCCAATATTTCTCCTAGACTTTTTTAATTAGGGTCCGGCAATGTACTGGAGGGCATTTCCGATGGCTCTAATTTCCTTATCTGAGATTGTTTTGATCCCTAGTTCTTCGCATACGCGTTGGATGTAGTATTTTTTGAAGATGATTGCAAAGTTTGTGGCTGCTTTGTCCACTGGTGTTATCAAATATGCGGTTGTTTGTTTTTGGATGCTCCTTATTGAAGTCTCTGACCTTTTGCAGAGTTGTTTGTACTTATTATTTGCTTGTTTCTCCTTATCTCCCTTTAGTCGATGGTATTTGTCCCCGATGTACGAGTGTATTTTCTCGTAGAACATTGATTTTTCTTGTTTGTTTATATGCTTCTCTTTATGCTTGACGATTATCCATGTCTGTAGCAACTCTAAGGCGAGTTGTAAGGCGCTTTCGGCGTCGGCTTGAAGATGAGGTCTATATTTGCTCCCCTTAGTTAATAATGTGTTTTCCAGTCCTAGGAATTTGAAATCTCCGGTGTTAATGTGTCCGAAGTGTTTGTATTTCTTTTCATACTTTTCACATGTGCAGCTCCCGTTTGTTTGTTCTAGTAGTTCGTGTTTGCTTAGTTTTTTTAAGAAGTTGCTGTAGCTTAGTAGCATACTTCCGAGGGTTGTTATTGGTTTGGTGTAGAATGAAAATATGGTTGGAGGTGTGTTGGTAGTTCCTCTTTTTTCTATTTTCAGTTTTTTAAAGATTTTTTGTGGTTTGAAGTAGTTGCTGTAGTTGTTAATATGCCTAAAAGGGAGTCTTATCTCCTTTGGTTTTATCATATCCGTGTCCCGGGCGGTAGGTTTTTCTTTGAGGTCCCTTGCTCTTTTGTATGTGGCTATGGGTTGGTATAGTCTGTATCCATATTTGTGTATGTTTTTTTCTATGTCTTCCATTAGTTTTTTGGTTTCTTTTGTTCGTAAGGTTTGTAGCCTGTTGAAAAGTTCTGTCCCGTTGTACTGGATCTGGAAAAGGTCTTCAGGTGTCAGGAATGTCCCGCCCCCCTAGAGGGGGGGATACAACCAGTTATAATCCCCCCTAGAGGGGGGGGCCACAACCTGGTTGTATCCCCCCTACAGGGGGGGCCACAACCATGGTTGTATCCCCCCCCTACAGAGGGGGCTACAACCACCCTGTATACTTTGTGCCCCCCTCAGTTTCAAATTTTATGTAATCCTGGAACTTTGACATGTGTATTTTCAAAAATTATTGCCAGAGAAACGTCAATGTGATGTTTTGCCCGATTTTTTTCCCAATACAGTTTGAGCTCAAAAATTTGAACTACAATATTCTACCTAGCGCTTGAAATGCTTGAAGAAGTGTTTGAAGAAGATTCTGTTGAGGCAGTGCCAGCATGGAGGTAAATAGATGCATGAATTCATAACAGATGCAGGCTGGATTTTACTTGCTTGTCTCTAGATGCGGATTGCGGAGGCTGCTTAGCGAAGCAGACCTCCTCTTTGGCTGTGTCCTTAGCGTTGGGAGGCGTAGTATTATTTCTCAGATGGCCAACAAAAATGGGGCAAAGGCTGCTGGAAAGAAAGATTGAGCGCAGCTGCAAAAGCAAGGGATCTTCAGGCGGCACAGCGCCTGTATGAACTAGTAACTTCCCCTCCACACTAGAAATGAAGCAGGCTAGCATTCCATGTCAAATGGTTCTTGACAAAAAAGTTTGGGTACAAATTCTTACCAAGCACAATGATGTTTCTCTGGCAAACATTTTTGCGCGGCCGAAGGCCGCCTGCCGCGGAGGGCAGGGCAGTCAGAGCTCCGTAGGCCGGAGGGCATGGGTGCGAAGGCCCCGGAGCATAGCCTAGCATGCGAAGCATGCTAGGCAAAGCGTAGGGGTCGTAGCACCTGTGCCTGGAGGCCGGAGGAGCTCTGGCGCCCTGCCCGAAGCGGCGGGCGGCCAAGGCCAGCTTAACCAGTTACCTCATTTTTGCGTCCGTCTTTCCGCATATATATATATATATATATATGTGTGTGTGTCCCAGGCCCGTACTCCGCGGTTTTTCAACGAAATTGGCTGATTTTTTGCATGAAGGTCTGCCTAGGCGGTGCCTCGGGACCATTTTTTGCGCTTGGCGTAATTTTGAGTTTATCGACCAAAACTCAAAATTGAGGTGGGCACAAAGTGTACAGGGTGGTTGTAGCCCCCTCTGTAGGGGGGGATACAACCATGGTTGTGGCCCCCTCTCTAGGGGGGGATACAACCAGGTTGTGGCCTCCCCTCTAGGGGGGATTATAACTGGTTGTATCCCCCCCTCTAGGGGGGCGGGACATGCCTCTCAGGTGTGGGTATTGTCTTATTTGGTTTGCTGTGTATTTCGTTTTGCCTGTCATTTGCTTATGGCCCATTCAGTGGTTTGCTTTTGAGTTTAAAAGGATTGATTGTTTGTTTCAGTGCCCTATGTAGGGTGATAGTGAACCAGTGTGTTTTTCGTCTGTTGTAAGGGTTTGTATCTTCTAGTATGCTTCCGTATCCTTGTATGTTGGTATTAAGGCCCCAAGGATAGGCTGTGTTTAAGGCCAGTATATACATAGTTTCTAGCTCCTCTAGGCTTGGTTCGTGCTGTTCTCTGGTGTGTAGTATGCTTAGTTTGGGTTTGTAGGCTTCTCCGTGCGCATTGTTAAGGTGTTCGTATAGATGGGTGAATGTTTTGTTTTTGGTAAGATTCCTTCTGTGTTGTCCCATACGAGTATTGATCTGTTGTTTTGTGAGGCCCATATTTTTTGATGTGCAACCTGGGTATGTACAGCTCAGCAGGTATATTACTTCCTTGCTTCTGCAGGTTACGTGTCTTGTTAATGTGTGGGCTATACGTTTGGTTGAGTATGTTGTTGTGCTTCCTTTCTTGTCGTCCGTTCCCCACCATTTGCAGGTGAGGCATCTTCCGCATTTTCGTTGGTTCTTCGAGGCGATGTTGTGCTCCTGGATTGTACCTTTCGTGTTGTAAAGCGTGTTTTCCTTTTTGTTTTTTGCCCAGTTTTGGGTATGAACCGGAGAATTTCCGTATTTCCTCCGTTTGCATTCGTTTTCTGCCATTTGTAAGGCAGCCCGTTTCCTTGTGAGTATAGGGCTAAGGAGGGGGTTGTAGACTGGTCGCCCTAGAGTACCTGTCTCCCTTGGGGCGCCGCGGACCCCCTTTAGGTCTATCAGGGATAGCATAGGTGGGCCGCGGCAAATATTGTTCTTCGTTTTTGGACTTTTCATTTTGGGTTTTTCCGTTTTTTTGCAAATTTTCCAGATTCCTTATGAATGGCAAAAATTAGGTAAAAAACATTCAAAAGCACGCCAATGCTGTCGCATTTTCAAAAAATGCTTCAGGCCTTTACTCATTTTTGTTTGGCCAGTGACGGAAATGGCGTTATTAATGAGTAAAGTATTTTTAAATGTAACCATGCCTAGGCCGCGCATCTAATTTTTCAACAATAAGATAATGGCACTATTTTTTGTCTGGTTTATGGATTTTTTCTTTAAATAAGCCTGATGGGAAAATGTAATATTTAAGTAGACGCGTTTGGAGCTTTTGCGCGTCGTTTAGTAGTCATGTGGGCGAGAATTGCAGCCCTCAGTGGGCCGTGCCCTAGGCACTTAGTCAATAATAGACGAGGTTTGAGTGTGGCTAGAAGAGAGTGTAGAGTAGAGCAGAGTTTGGTGAATGATGGGCGGTGAAGATGGATGAAAGGATGGTCGTGGAGGACTGGGGGTGCCGGCTCGCAAGGCCAAATACAGCCAGAGCGACGGCCACGGATCCGTGTCCGACAACCCGCCGACCCCCGAGATCTATCCCCCTCGCACCCTCGACGACTGCCCTCCGCTCAGCAAGAGCTGGCTGGATGCTCAGTTCCAGGGCCAGGAGGACTACTTCGCCAGCACTGGTTATCTTTTCGATTGATGTTTTTAAATTTCGATAAAGTAAATTAGATTTAGACGGGTATTTGCAAATTTGAAGTAATTATTTGGGGTCAAGCTGAAGCTATGGTGGAAGTTGAATGCAAAAAGGGACTGCGCATTAATTGTCAGGGCAGCCGACGCCGCTCAATCCCACGGCCTATCCTCTGCCTGCCTCCGAGCAGACGACCTTCATGCTGCCCAAAATCACCGTCTCCAACTCCGATCTCCAGTCCAGGCTCAACGAATGGAAGAGCCTCATCGAAGCCTGGATTCAGCAGATCGAGGTCATTTTATTTCTGTCTTTCTGAGTATGAGTGAAAGGAATGATAGATGATCTTTGTGGTGTCTGAGTGTGTGATGTTTGGATGTGGCAGGGTACGCAGACGGGCATCATTGCTTCCTGCGAACTCCAAGGTGCGGAGTTCAAGAGGGTAGGGACTGCCGTCGCCCAAAACCAGCAAATCCTCCATCATCTTTCCATTCAAGCGGAGGGCCACGAACGAACCTGTTTGTTGATGTTTCATATGGGAAATTTGGATGAGCAGAATGAACTGATTGATAATGGGATGATTTGAGCTTGATCATTAATAGTTAGAGGTTGTTGACCTAGCGCCTTTTTGCAGCGCGAACTGGGAACCTGTTGTTGGGAAAGATCCCTCGCTGGCTCCAGCGCCCTGGAGGCAAGAGCGACGTGGATCTGGACATCATCAGGAAACGCTGGTGGAAGCAGGTTATTTACCCTTCTCGTTCTTATGATTTTTTTTTAAACATGAAGAACCGAAAAACGCTAATGTTTGCCATAAATGTTTGGAAAAGGATAGTATCAATTGACAGACCATAGATCCAAAATATGAGGAAAATAGTATCGATTTGGAGGTGCTTGTGAAGGCCTACGGTGAGGCTCAAGGCTGCCGCTTGTACGCCAAGATGGGCGCCTGCCAGCTAGTTCAGTTAATTCTACTGAGTATCCCAAATTGCTGATGAAAGTGAATCATGAGGAATTTTTTTAGCAAGGACGGCTACAAGTTGATGTTCGGCATGGACCAGAACTCGATTAATTTCATCCTACGCAATCGGTTCAATTAATTTTCTAACTTATTTCTTTAAAAAACAGCATGATTGTATATATTTCAATTCAGTGTATGTTGTGCAGTCAGAAAAATAGAAAATTGGGCAGAAAGAATTGAGGGCTGTGATTGATGAAGAGAATGAGATTATAGAGGAAAGGTGGAAGGGGTGCGCATGGACGGTATGCGAGGCCCGGTGGCTGTGAATCACGACATGACCGTCCACGAAGGTCTGGCCCATTTTGGCAGGGTTGAGGCCGATTGGTTGAAAATGTTTGGTTGCAGCCAAGGTTTGGAGCGCAGCCGCCAATCTGATGACTCTGCTGCGCGCCTTCTTCGGGGAAAGTCTGGCCATCAGTCTGGCCAGTCGTCATGGCCTTGTTCGATGTTTCGAACGCGACGTAAGTTTGTTCTTAGTATTGGGTAAGGTAATTCATGGGAGTAATTTGTGAAGCTAATATCATATGCCCTAGAGTAGTAAAAAAAGGAGGAAATATGTTGAATCAGGCTCTATAGGATAATTAATTTATTTGTCAGTGGCACTGGGACTGGCTGCGGCGCGTGGTGGATGCCTGGTTGGGCAAGACCTGGGTGGACTACGCCCTCAAGCGTGTCCCCGCCGTCTTCTCGCTGATCTCCGACAAAGCCGACCAGGATGCCCAGGATCGCTTCCTATGCACCAAGGCCGCCATCTATCTCCACCGCATAGCCACCAAGGATCCAAAACAGGTGCATATTTGTTTGTAGGGATGCAGAGGCGTAGCGTTCGGAGAGTGGTTGAATCCGGTAATAGATGAATTAGAGCGCAGGAAACTACGAGTGAGCTATTTTAATTGAGAATTGATGTATGGAATAGGAGTGTGATGTGATGATTGCAGGGCAGGCGTGGGGACGTTGAGAAGGAGTCCGAGGAGGACAAAGTCTTCTCCAAGGCCGACAACGCCGGCCCCGACCCAGCCACGATGGAGGTGGGTGCTGAGATGGAGGTGGAGACTCAGCCGTCCGGCTTCTGCTCCGACAACCCCGTCCAGGAAGAGGAGGAGGACTTCTACGACACTCGCCCAACCTTCCCTGTCAGCCCATCCAACGATTCTTGAAGCCGAAACGATTGGGGAGGGCTGCTGATCATTGATCCCAGCTCAGATGAGCTATCGGTTCCCTAGTTAGGGCCTTTTCTGATTGGGAAACACAGGGAGTAATTTTTGTAGCCTTCCTGGGTGGTTGTCAAGAAACGCAGGCAAAGGTGCCATAGAAAATTGGTTTGTCAGGTGTCTATATGTTTTCGATGATAGGAAATTAATTTGAGGGGAAGGGGAAAGGTAGAGGAGAGACGGAAAAGGAGGCGGGTGGTAGCCGGTGTGAGGATGCCTACCGCCCTGTCAGTCGAAAGCGAGCTGGGGAGCAGGATGAACGGGGCCAGCACAAGCAGCTGGCTACAAACACCGGTTATTAAATTTTCAACATAGTTTATTTAGCCTATAAAAATAGTCTAGTTATCTGGTGATGTAATTAATAATATGGGATAATAAAAACGAATAGAAAATTTAATGAAAAAAGAAAAAAAAAGTTTCGAAACTCCTGAACAGTGCAATACTGCTACAAGGCTATCTTTGGGGGCTTATTAAAGCCTATTACAAACCAAAGAGCCAACAAAGACCTGTCAGATTTGCACTGACATCTTCTGGAAAGCGCCCAGCTGCTCTACTTTTGAGCTAAGGTCTTATGATCATGAAACCTCAGAGAGGTCTGCAGCAGTAGTTCAAAAAAGTTTCGAAACTCCTGAACAGTGCAATACTGCTACAAGGCTATCTTTGGGGGCTTATTAAAGCCTATTACAAACCAAAGAGCCATCAAAGACCTGTCAGATTTGCACTGACATCTTCTGGAAAGCGCCCAGCTGCTCTACTTTTGAGCTAAGGTCTTATGATCATGAAACCTCAGAGAGGTCTGCAGCAGTAGTTCAAAAAAGTTTCGAAACTCCTGAACAGTGCAATACTGCTACAAGGCTATCTTTGGGGGCTTATTAAAGCCTATTACAAACCAAAGAGCCATCAAAGACCTGTCAGATTTGCACTGACATCTTCTGGAAAGCGCCCAGCTGCTCTACTTTTGAGCTAAGGTCTTATGATCATGAAACCTCAGAGAGGTCTGCAGCAGTAGTTCAAAAAAGTTTCGAAACTCCTGAACAGTGCAATACTGCTACAAGGCTATCTTTGGGGGCTTATTAAAGCCTATTACAAACCAAAGAGCCATCAAAGACCTGTCAGATTTGCACTGACATCTTCTGGAAAGCGCCCAGCTGCTCTACTTTTGAGCTAAGGTCTTATGATCATGAAACCTCAGAGAGGTCTGCAGCAGTAGTTCAAAAAAGTTTCGAAACTCCTGAACAGTGCAATACTGCTACAAGGCTATCTTTGGGGGCTTATTAAAGCCTATTACAAACCAAAGAGCCATCAAAGACCTGTCAGATTTGCACTGACATCTTCTGGAAAGCGCCCAGCTGCTCTACTTTTGAGCTAAGGTCTTATGATCATGAAACCTCAGAGAGGTCTGCAGCAGTAGTTCAAAAAAGTTTCGAAACTCCTGAACAGTGCAATACTGCTACAAGGCTTTCTTTGGGGGCCTGTTAGAGCCTATTACAAACCAAAGAGCCATCAAAGACCTGTCAGATTTGCACTGACATCTTCTGGAAAGCGCCCAGCTGCTCTACTTTTGAGCTAAGGTCTTATGATCATGAAACCTCAGAGAGGTCTGCAGCAGTAGTTCAAAAAAGTTTCGAAACTCCTGAACAGTGCAATACTGCTACAAGGCTATCTTTGGGGGCTTATTAAAGCCTATTACAAACCAAAGAGCCATCAAAGACCTGTCAGATTTGCACTGACATCTTCTGGAAAGCGCCCAGCTGCTCTACTTTTGAGCTAAGGTCTTATGATCATGAAACCTCAGAGAGGTCTGCAGCAGTAGTTCAAAAAAGTTTCGAAACTCCTGAACAGTGCAATACTGCTACAAGGCTTTCTTTGGGGGCCTGTTAGAGCCTGTTACAAACCAAAGAGCCAACAAAGACCTGTCAGATTTGCACTGACATCTTCTGGAAAGCGCCCAGCTGCTCTACTTTTGAGCTAAGGTCTTATGATCATGAAACCTCAGAGAGGTCTGCAGCAGTAGTTCAAAAAAGTTTCGAAACTCCTGAACAGTGCAATACTGCTACAAGGCTATCATTGGGGGCTTATTAAAGCCTATTACAAACCAAAGAGCCAACAAAGACCTGTCAGATTTGCACTGACATCTTCTGGAAAGCGCCCAGCTGCTCTACTTTTGAGCTAAGGTCTTATGATCATGAAACCTCAGAGAGCCAAGAAATACAGGTATCTTATGACGAATAAACAACATGTAAAGCCAAGAAATACAGGTATATTATGACGAATAAACAACATGTGAACACAGGGCTTCCCTCAAACCCATGGAAAGTCATTAACCTTTCCAACAAGACACTGGGGTGTGATGAAATCGACATTCTTAACAAGGGACCAAACTACATTCCTAGCTCACACCGCCATAACTCCATAAATATCGCAACACACCTTATTGGCATGGATCAATCTCTGCAAAAACAAAACTACAATGTTGTGACTAGGAGCGATATGTTACAAGGACTAGTACACACCATCAAGCAGAATCTGCATCTTAGAAACAAACCAAAGGACAGCACAACCAAAGGTTTACTTAGCTTACTAAAAAGTGAACATGTATATGTACTGAAAGCAGACAAAGCCCAATCTTTGGTGGTTATGGACAGTGATTATGTCAAGCAACAACTTGAAAAAACATTCCTAAACCAAGAGAGTTATGAAAGGGTAGATGAAAGAACCTGGAAGCGTGGCAATGAAAAATATCAAACCCTCATAAAACAAATCTTCTTAGACCCATTGGATACAATTAAGGGAAAAGGAAAGGCCAAAATCACCGCACTCAAGGAATACAACTACAACAGGTACATAGAATACATGAGTCTCCAAAAAAGCACTGGCCTGCCAGGTAGTGCATACATTATGCCCAAAACACATAAATTCAAGGAACCACCCAAGAGCAACATTGACATTGAAACTTGGAAAACAAATATGAAATTTAGACCAGTGCTACCAGGTTTCCACGCAATTCAAGCTGAGGCATCTAAAAAGATCAGTCAAATAATAAACAACTTACTGCCACCTCTGTCCAGGATTAAAAATGGCTTTGAATTCATTGAGCGGATAAAAGAAGATTCACCCTTTCCTCTGAACTCCAGAATGGTCAGCTTGGATTTTGAACAGCTTTACCCCAGCATCCCTGTAAAGGAAGCAATAGTGATTCTACAAAACAAGCTACGTAATTCAAGATATTGGAAAGATAAAACAACATTAGAGCCTGACAAAATATGCCAAGTTTTAAGTTACTGCACGGAAAACACATATGGATGCATTGAGACAGGAGGATTAAAACAGTATTTCAGACATAAAAAAGGCCTTCCAATGGGTGCTTCACACAGTGGTCCACTTGCCGACATATACCTAGAACATTGGGAATCAAACATTAAGCAAGAAGCAAGGGAGCATAACATTATAATACACTGCTACTACAGATATGTTGATGATTCTTTTATGGTTATCACAGACAATGACAATCAATGGGAACGTTTCATCCACTACCTGAACTAAAAATGCGGCTCATTAAAAGTTACATGGGAGGAGGAACAGGATGGATGCCTGCCTTTCTTAGACATCAATTTAAGATGTGGTATGCTAATGAATGATGATGGCCAAGATCAATGGTACCCTATTACTTCTGTTTTTCGCAAACCATGCAACACAAACTATGTCATGCCATTTGACTCTTGTGCACCCATGTCTTATAAACTATCTTCACTACGCAGCGAGACCCACAGAGCCAAAAGGTACAGCAGCAATACCCATTTACTGGACACTGAAATAGATAACCTTATCAAGAAATACAAATCATATGGATACCTGATGTCATTAATAAATAAAACAATTAACAAGGTCTTGCACAAAGAGGAAACGGCAATCCAATTGGGTAATGATGAAAGACGATGCATTAATGTCAAAACTCCATACTTCAATGAGAAATCTCTTATGGTACAAAGGAACACTGTACGCCCAGGCTACATTAGGATAATCCCAACGACAGGACCAAAACTATGGCACTTGCTTGGCAGCAGACCCAAATGCAAATATGACAATAGGCTGCAGACCAACGTAGTATACCAAATTAATTGCAAATGTGGTAAGATGTACATAGGAGAAACCAAAAGACACCTGGAAACCAGAATTAAAGAGCACAAAAGCAATTGGTGCAAGAACAGCCAGCAAAACGTTTTCAAAGATCACCAAGGGAGTAACCATGAACCGGAATTTGACTCTGCTAAGATAATACACAGGTGCAACCACCAACATGAACGCAAGGCGGCAGAGGCTTTATGCATCAAAATCAATGAGACATGGGTAATAGTAGACCTAACCAATGTACAGCAACAACATGACATACCAAATGGCGTTTACCTCTTTTACTACCAGGCCCTAATACAGCACGCTAAAATTTTGAAAAATAACATCTATTTCCTATGTTTTTCTTTGCTTAATTTTTAATAGTTATTATAATGTTCGCTCTGACAAGTGTCAGAAATCTATTTTACTGATGAAGAAGTTTAATCTTCGAAACGTTTAAATATTTGTGACTATATCACTACTGTGCTTACAATTTGGATAGAATTAACGAATAGAAAATATATTCAATTGATCATATTATTGGGAAGAGAGAATTTATGCTTTTATCGCAAGGCAGAATTGTAGGTAGGCGTCATCAAGCCTCTAGCAACCCTACGCAGCCTACCCACTACTTCCAGAGCAAGGAGGAGGCCAATCGCTGGCGCTCCCAGCAGGCCGGCTTTGGGGGGCGTCGGGGTGGGGCCTATGAGGCTGGGGGAGGGGGGGAGTATCCGCAGCCGCAATCGAGGCGGCGGATGCTACGGTGGCGGGGGAGGGGGGCAGGGGATGAGTGGAGGAGGGCATGTGCAGCTGGGTGGGGGGCGCGGCCAAGGGGCCCGAGGCAGAGGGGGTGGTGGTAGCTCCTTCTGACGCTGGTGCTGCAGCTTCCGCCCCATCCAACCTCTATGATGATATCTACTGAACTCATCCTCTTCTTTCTTGCATTGCTCCCTCTCTGCCGTTCAATTTAGCTCATCTTTCCCAAACTTGACTCATCGTTTATTCTTTCATCAGCAGATTCGCAGATTGGGATGATTTTGCCATTTTTTGGCCTTGATGATTTTTGCTTCATTTCTGATCAGGATTTTGGTCTTCGGAAGTAGTTTGTTTGCTGTGCTGCACAGGAGCACATCGAGTCCCTTTTGATAGCCATTTCCGATGAGAGTGTGAGGAGCAGAGTTGGGCAGAAGCTATTATCGGATATAGATAGTTACAACCGGAAGAAGGCCGGAAGTTAGTAGGAAGCAGTAGAGGAAGAGCAGCACCATCACCTTACATTCTATCAACACAACTGAGGAGGTCCGGCCTTGGCAGGCCAGACCCCTCCACCACTTTACAACGGAACCATGATCTGGTACTGAAGGACTCCTGAGTCCGCACACTGCCTGGGGGCGGAAGTGGGCTTCCGGTACAGGAACTGTGACCGGAAGTGCTTCCTGGGGCAGTAGCAGGAGGAGCAGGCAATGGTTAGTGGCAGGGGGCTAAGTAGCAGAGAGTGTATACATAAGGGTATATCATGGGTGGCATTTGTGGTTGGGTTCTATCGGTTCCAGGTCGCAGTCCTTGGTACGTTTGGGCCTGGCGTTCGCGATCGCAATCAATGACTGCTTTGGAGGTCACTCTCAGAGTCAAAAGGCAGCCGCGACCCGATGGACGACCGACTGCGGGATCAACTTCACGACAGGGCTTGGGAGTAGTTGGATTCGATCGAAGGCGTCCGATCGGTGCGAGTGGTGTGGGTTTGGGGAGACTCTCGGTCATCACTGAAGCTGAGGGGTCGGCTTCGACTTTGTCGCGCATTCCTTGAGCCTTCTTGGATGACAATGGCGTTGTGCTTGGAGTCGATGTCTAGCGATTCCTCTGACTGACATCGTCGAAGATCTCGAAGACTCATCTCCTGCTCGCGGTGTATCTTGCTGGGGCGTCCTCCTCGGAAGGGGAGCCATCCAGGGAGCGCTCGTCCAAAGCGGGAGTTGTTGATGGCATACTTCCACTTGGTAGCCTTCCGTTGGGCGGAGGATCCCCAATCGGTGTACTGGGAGACCCAGATGATGAGCACAATGACTCCAACAAAGGCGATGAGGCCGACAATGATTCCAATGACAGTCACGATGGGGTGGACAATGGAGCTTCCGAGTCCATCAATCCCCTTCCAGGACTGCTTGGCGAGTTCCTGAGCTCCTTCTGAGAGCTCTCCCACGACGTTGCCGATGAGCCTTCTGTAGGCATCAATGCCTTGGACAACTGCATTGGGATCAAGGGCGAAGCCGCTGGTGTAGTTGACCAGTCCATCTACTCGGCGGCTGACAACGGGTATGTCGGCCGCGTAGCTGGTGAGGGCGGAGAAGGGAATCTCGATTCGCAAGTTGAAGAGTTGTAGGAGATGTTGGGTGCTCTTGGGCTTGTAGGTGGTGAACGAGGTTTGTAGGCTGGGAATGCATACTCGGTCGCCCATGATGTCGGCCTGGTAGGTGCCAAGGAGCTTGAAGGGGCAGTACTCCAGGAGTGGAGTATCGTGCCAGACGATGGTGCTGGTGGGGGTGACGCAGCTTTCCTTGCCGATGTCACAGCCGGAGAGGTCCACCCGGAGGTCCGTAGTGAGCGATCCATGGTTGGAGTAGACGTTCCTGACGTAGAGGTGGAGATTGGTGGCGGAGTAGTAGAAGGTCTGCCAACAGCAGTAGTGTGTGATCTCCACCTTCTGATCCATGGAGTAGAAGCCTCGTCGTTGGGCCATGAGGTCTCTCCATGCATCGATGCACTCATGGACGGGGATGGAGTGGCGGATGATGGGGAAGGGGAGGTCGACGTTGTACTGGCAGAGGGCTCGCCAGTTCCACTTGACGGAGATGGTGTAGATCTCCAGTTTGCACTTAACGGCTGGAGATCGCGGTGGTTGTCTGTCAGTGCCGTAGACGTCGACGGGGTGGTAGGAGCGGAATGCTTTCTTCGGGATGCGACAGTCTCTTGGGACTTTGGGGATGGTGAAGATCCTGCCGGCTCCAGGGTGGTGGGGACAGATTTGGAACTTGACCCCTTTGGGTGGTGATTTCGTGAGGTCTTGGGCTTCCGCTTGGGCCTGGAGTAGTCGGCGTCTGATGGCGTCCTCGGTCAGTGGGGGGGGGCTTGGGTGTGTGTCCGGGGAGTTTGACTGACTCTAGGTTGTCTGCGGCGGCTCCGGGGAGGAGCAGCATGTATTTGTGGTAAGCGACAGGAGCCGGTTCTCATCCTTCGTTCTGGTTGGGGAAGATGAAGGAGTCTTTGGCAACGGCGTCTAGCTTGAGGACTTCGTCGAGCTCAGGTTGCTCGACTGGGTCAAAGCGGGACTCCTCCTGGAGTTGGTCTTCTGTTTCCCACTGTTCCTCTTCTCTTTCCAGTTCTTGGTCCTGGTAGCACTCTTCGATGAGGGCCTCATGCTCTCGAGGGATGGTGCGGTGCTCCTGTCCCTCAAAGGGTTGGTGGCGGGGCTCTGGAGTGCGAGGAGTTGGGAGGTGTTGCGGGGGATGCGGCGGGGTCCCGTCTTGGCAAAGTCCTGGGTGGGTTCGGCGGCAAGGTGGGCTTCCTCGAGGTTGTTGAAGTGGAGCTTGCGGTGTCGCGTGGAGCGACATGGGTTGGGGTGGAAGCTCTTCTTCAGTCGCTTGAGGATGCCTCGGAGTGGTGGGTCTTCCTCTGGCAAAACGTCGTCCCACTCAAGGGAGTCATCGTCATCGGAGTAGGTTTCGGAGTTGGGGGTGTCATCAACGTCCGGGGATCCTGCTTTGCCTTCAGAGGAGCTGTTGTTGTAGAGGTTGGGTAAGGTACGTCGGTTGGGTACGGTACCCTTTTCCTCCGCGGGGGGCAAGTACTCCGGCAGGGGTAGTTGCTCTGGGCGGGGCTCGTGGATGAGGGGGATGAGGTTTCGGACGTGGCAGTCCTTGGTGTCGTAGATGACCTTTCCTTTGGCCATGGTGTAGCTGGTCAGGACCTTTGCTATCACTGGCGGGTCATCCTCGACGTCCGACTGGTTGGGGGTGGGGGCGAAGCCGGTGATGCGGCCCATCTGGAAGGAGTGGCGAGGGCTGTTCTTGTCGTAGAGCCACACAAGCTCTCCTTCCATAGGGCTGCTGGCTGCTTCTCCTCAGTGAGGTTTGAAGTAGTGCTTGTGGTCTCCAATGAGGACGTCTCTCAGCTTGGAGAGAAAGACTTTCCAGAGGGCGTTCAGCACCTTCTCTTGCTGGGTGAGCTCCTTGGCAAGCTTGGTCAGTGCAAAGTCCGGGTCGCTGATGGTGTCTTCGGGCCGTGGCAGGAGAAGTAGCTGTAGGTGGGGGTAGAGGCAGTGCGCTGGCGTGACAACCTGTGGGTCTTCGCTGTAGGAGAAGATTGGTCGGCAGTTGAGGATGGCTTCCGTCTCCTGCACCAGCGCCTTCATCTCTTCCTTGTGGATGGACTTGTAGGCTGCCAGCCTCTTCAGGACTTGGCTCACCAAGCCCACCATGCGCTCTACCATGCTGGCGGAGGGCGAGTGGTTTGGGGGGATGGTGCGGAGTCAAGCTCCCTTGGCCAGGAAGAAGCGGAGTAGCTCCTTCTTGTCGGCTTCGGAGGCTTCGGTGAAGGGCTCATTGAACAGGGTGACGGTGGCCCAGAGGAGCGGACTGTGGTTGTCGGAGTAGACCGTGCGTGGGTAGCCCACTCTTCCACAGATTCGTCGCAGCCCCTGGATGATGCAAACCCTGTCAAGGTTGGGGAGCAGGTCCAGGATGACTCCTCGGGTCACTTGGCAGGTGTAGACCAGAATGTAGCACTTCTTGACTTGCTCAATGGTGTGCTCCTTCTGGCGGCGTTGTTGGGGGTCCGGAGGACGGTTGGGGTCCTGGAGGGTCCGGATGACGCGGAAGGGGCCCTTGACGTCTACCGAGACATGCTTCATCACCAAGTGTGTCTCGAAGTGCTGAAGCGGGTAGGGCCGGAAGCGCGGGCAGGCGAATGGCGTTGCCTCGAAGTGGCGTCAGACCAGGCAGAGCCTGAGGGTGGCCTGCATCCGCCGCACTCCCTAGATTATCCAATACTGCTGGCGCAGGAGGGCCAGGGTGATGCAGGCCTTCATGTGCCCGGCCATGTGGTGGTAATGGAGTATGAGAAGCGCCATGAAGGCGTGTTTCTCGGGCAGGAGTATGGGGTGGCAGGCATTGAGTGGGAGGTCAAGCCGTCCCAGTCTTGAGCCGCACCTCAGCAGTCCGGTGTCAGAGAGGAAGAGGTCCAGGTCCTTGATGAAGGCAAGGACGTGCTTGGGGGCCCACTGGTCCTTGTTCTTGAGGGCGTGGATGACGTCTCGGAACTCCTTCCTCTGAAGGTACCGGACCCAGAGCTCTTCTGCAGCTTCCTGCTCCTTGGCAGTGATGGAGCGTTGGCGCGAGAGGACCTTGTGTCGTCTGCTCAAAGTTGGGGAATTCCTCGGGGCTGCCCTGAGCCCAGTCGGGGCCGTAGAACCAGAGCTGGTGGTTCCGTCGGTCCCGCAGCTTGGCGGTGGTGATTCCCCATGAGGCAAGGTCCGCCAGGTTCTGCTCCATGGCGACGTGTGGAAAATTATAACCAGGGTTATGCAAATGACCTTTGACAACTAAAGCAAATATTCATGCATCACTAATTAAAGAAAAGTTAAAATACTCTTGTCAGACACTTCTTATAAAATGCCACATTTATCATCAGCAAATCAATGTACATTTTCCAGCTTCTTCCAACGGCGTCGGTTGCTTTTTCTACAGAGCATTCTTAAAATATATATTATTCTTCTATATACTCTTACTTTGCGAATTTTGAAAAATGAACTAAAACTAAAATAATTATCTTAAAAAAGGCAGACAGGGGATGGAAAAGAGTTGAAAACCTGCAGTCGAACAGCGATTATTTTGTTGGCAGAGAGTCCTTTCTCCTCCGGTCGCCCTCCCTTGGTCAGGATCATTTGGCCGCCTTTCCGTTTGAACTGCTCCTAGAAAACACATCCATGCTGTCAACATGAGAGATGAGACAGCACTATCCATTAAAAAACCAATATATTTTATGACAAATTTGAAATTATTGCTGGTTAATTACTCCCCAACGCCGCTCTCCTTCTCCAGCCGCCGCCCACAGCGCTGCTCACTCTTTGGCTGCCTATCTGAGCCCCAAACAAACACTGCTTGCGTTGTTGTGTGTTTGTTGTGTGTTTGGCAAGCAGTGTTTGTTTGGGGCAGTTCTCAGCAGTTTAGCAGTTCTCCGGCACTAGGCCAACTTTGCTGTGCCACTTTTTCAGAAACTATCCGACAATGCCAGAGTTTTGTAAAAGTGGATGGCGGATTGTATTCCGCAAGCAAAACCTTTCAGTTAAGCTTTGACAGTTGCAATTGCATTCTGTCTAGAGAAAAGGACCTGAGCAGCGACCAGGCAAGAGCTGGCACCGTTTAGGCTTTTGCTCGGCCTTTTCAAGCCGCCACAAACGTCCTGCTGTGGTACGTGGCTCAGTGAAAGATACATTCATGAATGCTGCATTCCGCTAGTTTTATCAATCAAAGTTTCAATGAAAATCATTTTCACTTTGATCTCTAAAACATCAACAGTCTAAGCTGATGTTTGCCGTCAGCAAATATGGCTGACTTTGGCAAGCCTTTGAGGCTGTCAGAGTGGACTGAAGGCAGGGCAGGAGGTGAGTTTGGGGAGGGCTGGAGGAGCGGCAAAGCTCCAGCGGCCTTTTTCCCTGGCAAGCGGCAGCAGCAAGACACAAGGCCAAGTTTAGTTGGCCTAGGCTCAGAAGCGCCTCACTTTGCCGGCTGAGCTTGGCTCAGCTGCTCTTTATTCTTCCTCCTTTCTGCTGGCCAATCGTAAGAAAGGTGGCAGAAAGTTGGGTGAAATAAGAGTTGACAAATTCTCCATTCACTTGTCAGCAAGCTGATAGTGAAATTGGAATTCATCATTTTCCTTATTCAACGCGTCTTGCCAAAAGGCTGAGCAATTGAGAAGGAATGAGGAGTGAAGAGAAGTGCAGGGTGAAGGTGGGCTACTTGATGGAGCAGTCGATGCTGGTGGCGACGTAGCTGGGCTTGGAGTAGAGGTGCTAGCAGTAGAAGGTGGAAGGGAGGCAGCAGATCGTCTTGTGGCCATGGGTGTTTCCACTCATGAACCACTCTCTGCTACCATAAAAAGGGGTGTGCTGCACAGGAGCACATCGAGTCCCTTTTGATAGCCATTTCCGATGAGAGTGTGAGGAGCAGAGTTGGGCGGAAGCTATTATTGGATATAGATAGTTACAACCGGAAGAAGGCCAGAAGTTAGTAGGAAGCAGTAGAGGAAGAGCAGCACCATCACCTTACATTCTATCAACACAACTGAGAAGGTCCGGCCTTGGCAGGCCAGACCCCTCCACCACTTTACAACGGAACCATGATCTGGTACTGAAGGACTCCTGAGTCCGCACATTTGCTCGTTCATGTTGCATGTGTTCGTAGGCAAGGTGCAATGCGTAGGGTGAAGTCTTGTCAGAGTTGCGCTCATTTGCATCTGCCTTGCTCCTTTGGAGGCCCTTCAGGTTTGGAGAAATGAGTTCACCCCCCTTAAGGGCAAAGGAGATACAGGGCACAGTGCGCAGTCTTGCGATCATGGCTGGAAAAGGCAGTAGTATAGAAGGAAGAAGTCTGAGATGTATTTGATAGTTAGATATATTTTGAAATCTTCTTTGCTAATATAAAGCTAAAAGGAGGAAGTGATAGTGAGATGAATGATTAATTTATATTTCAGCAGAAAGCAATGGAAGGACAGAATCAGCGTCCAGCGCCTGCTGAGATTATTCGTGTTCCCTATGCGTTGAGGGACTTGCGCAGTTGCAAAAAGCTACGCTATGTTGGAGTTAGTTGAAATTGTTTTGCTTTTTTTGAGATAGACACTTAAAAATATCTACCTGCTTTTTAAGAAAATTTGCTCTCAATAAGCTAACCAGCGATAATTTCAAATTTGTCGTAAAATATATTGGTTTTTCGATGGATAGTGCTGTCTCATCTCTCATGTTGACAGCATGGATATGTTTTCTAGCAGTTCCAAATGATCCTGACCAAGGGAGGGCGACCGGAGGAGAAAGGACTCTCTGCCAACAAAATAATCGCTGTTCGACTGCAGGTTTTCAACTCTTTTCAATCCCCTGTCTGCTTATTTTAAGATAATTATTTTAGTTTTAGTTCATTTTTCAAAATTCGCAAAGTAAGAGTATATAGAAGAATAATATATATTTTAAGAATGTTCCGTAGAAAAATGCAACCGACGCCGTTGGAAGAAGCTGGAAAATGTACATTGATTTGCTGATGATAAATGTGGCATTTTATAAGAAGTGTCTGACAAGAGTATTTTGACTTTTCTTTAATTAGTGATGCGTGAATATTTGCTTTAGTTGTCGAAGGTCATTTGCATAACCCTGGTTATAATTTTGAATATAGGCGTTAGAATATATTTTGCTTTATATGTAGGGCTGATGTGGAGCACCTACGGTGTTAATTGTGGCTTATAGTATCCAATTTGTTCACAGCTGGCCTCTTTTCCTACCGTTATGGATTATCAGAAAAGAAACCATTGGAGATGTCAGCGTCGAATGGGTCACATTTTCCACGTGAACACCAAGCTATCTGACCAGCGTAATCGAATGCTGTTTTGCGGAATTATGGATGTATTATTGGCTATCGCCTATAGATGCGCAGCCTGAATTTTATTATATAACTATATTAAGCATCAATAATTAACTACAGCATAATTTTGTTTAAAAAACAATTTAAGGCATATTGTATATCATTTGAATCAATTTTCTTGGGGCTTCTTCTTTCAGTGGTAATTTTGTATTTTGATAATGAATGTGCTGTCGGTTTTGAGAATTTCATGAGGGATGTTTGGGCATGTGTCACAGTTCCAAAAGGGTTTTTGCTGATTTGAACAGGGCTTACTTAGCCCTTCCCCTAGTTTCGCCAATCAACCAAGACTAGGGTTACCAGAGTGGCTCATCAGTTGGATCTGGTAATTGATCATATACGGTTATGAATTCTAACTCTTTGTAAGTTTTCTTTTATATTTTCACCATCTTGATTAATGTTGTGTGTGTTTTAATAGTTTCAGATTTCGATTTTTGATAGTTTTTGATTTTTGCCTTTGATAAGCTTGTCTGTGATTTTTGGGTAAAGTTTTAGCAGTCATTTGGTGGTATTTTTGATGTCTTCTATACAAAATCCTCTTTCTAAGAATGTTTCGAATAATATTTTGATATCATTTTCAAAGTCCTCCCAAATTCTGCTAGAGTTGATTGTCCTAAGAATTACCCCCCCCCCCCCGAAATCCGTTCGGGGGGGGGGGGGGCGTCCCCCTTCCCCCCCCCCCTATATCCGCCACTGCATGTAAATATAAGGTTCAGCCAGTTTGCTTTGCAGTCACCTATTGCGCTGTGCGCCATTATACTTGTTGATATTTTTTGTGCAAATTTCAAAATGCAAATTGGGCCAGAAATCCTCAGAAATTGTTCACTTGAATATTTGAACTCACCGCTAGGCCCATGAGACTTGATAAATATTTTGGGAAAAAAATAATTCTCTCAGATTCCAACTATTCATCTCTAAGTATCTTCTTTAGGAATAAATACATTCAACTGCAACATTGGTTTTATTTGTTTTCATTCAAAATGATTCAAAACATGATCAGTAGCACTGCTTAGCATATGATAGTATTGGATGCAAATCGTTGGTTCTAAATTGTTGGGTGCAAATCGTCGAGTGCAAATAGTTGAGTGCAAACTGTTGAGTGCAAATAGTCTAAGTGCAAATTTGTTTGTGTGCTGTCCTGCCAGAGGGCGCTCCCTTTGGTCATGCCCCCACTGGGCTGACCTGAGAAAGCTCATACGTTAAAGATAGAGCCTGACAGGACCTGGAAGAGGCCAGAGCATCACTGCCCAGCTTCTACGTGGACTTCTGCATCTCTGTGGGCAAGACCGTGGACTACAATACCAAGCTCGCCATTGGGGATGCCCACGGCAGCAAGCGCACAGTCTAGGGGGCCATCCAAAGGTCCCCCTGCCCTCGGCTGCATCATCTTCAGTCTGGCAGCACTTTTTGGGGTGCTGCTGGCATTTCACTACTTCTAGGAGAACCTTGAGCATGGGGAGGCCACTGGTGGTGCTGCAGCAACTCTGCCCCTACCTCTCCTCCTCTCTTCTTCGACATCAGGCCACCATGGAGTGGAGTCAAAACAACTCCAGACTTCACGAGAACCCGGAGTGGGCCTCTGGCTGGAGCTAAGCCCGCTTCCTTTTGGTGGTCTCTCATCTTTCCTCTTCATCCTTCTGCCCCAGAACACTTTCAGCATGGCGTCCCTCTACCTGGCAACCAGGGAGGACGGCGTTGACAAGTGCTGCAATGAGTGCCAGCCCCATGACGGGGTGCATGACAACCATCACGTCTGCTGCATTGGGAGGAGCTGTCACCACAAGTAATGCTGCAACAGCATCAACTCCCTCATCACCCCACCTGGCTCTGCCCACCAGGAGGTCAGGGAGCAGATCCTGGCCTGGATCACTGCCTACCAGGCCAAGAACAACTTTGGGCTGACTCCTAGAACCCCCCCCCCCCCCCCCGAAGAATAACACCCCCCCCCCCGAAGATATACACCCCCCCCCGAAGATATACACCCCCCCCGAAGATATACACCCCCCCGAAGGATACTATATTGAAAATTTTTTTATTGCCTTAACATACTTCTCTGTACATATCTCGAAATTTAAACTCACGGAATTTTCATGTAGATGATTAAATACCTACTTTTTACTCCTAAGCAACTAGTAGGTACTGCCACAGTATGGTCCATGGCTCCTAAGCAACTAGTAGGTACTGCCACAGTATGGACCATGGCTCCTAAGCAACTATGGGTGGTTCTGCCACAGTATACGCGCATTTTGACTAAGCCTAAGGGGTTGCCGTAAACAGTATCCTAGTACTACTCCTGGTAGTAGGCAGACTAACTAGTAAAAAGTAGGTATATAGTTGTTTATATAAAAATTCCGTGAGTTTAAATTTCGAGATATGTAAAGAGAAGTATGTTAATGCAATAAAAAAATTTTCAATATAGTACCCTTCGGGGGGGGGGGTGTATATCTTCGGGGGGGGGGGGGTGTATATCTTTGGGGGGGGGGTGTAAATCTTCGGGGGGGGGGGGTGTATATCTTCGGGGGGGGGGGGTTCTAGGAGCCAGCCCAACTTTGACTACCTCTGTCACATCTGCATCTTTGACCTGCCTGGCCTACTGCCCTCCTCCCTCTACAACCAGGCCTGGAGTGCTGGGATCCCCATCACCACCTTCTTGGCCTTCCGCAGCCCCTTCAGCTACTGTGACTCCAACGTCCTCCTCCAGGACCTCAGACCCCACTACACCCTGCTCACTGGTGTCAACAAGAGCACCAACGGATGCTCCAGTGCCTTCCGCCCCATCATGCCCTGGGACTGGGGCCACAGTGGCACCCTCAGCTCTGCCGCGGACAGCTAGTTGATGAGATGCAAGGATGTGGGGGACAGCCACAGGATGAGCTCCATCGGACATGGGACTCAGCTCTGCCTGGCGCCCTCTCCCATCCCGCCCTCTCCCATGCTTCAGCTCATGAGGCAGTCCGGCCCCCTCAACAACTGATTCACAGATTTATGCAGGTGATCCCTGGGAGGCGCAGAGCAGACGGGTGGGCCAGTGCTCTAAAGTGAGCTTTGCCACCTCTCCCAGGGATGGGTGGATGCCATCACCCATCCAGCTGATGGACCTGACACTTCCAGTCCCATTCCAGGCCCAGCAGTGAGATGTGGCCAGATGGCGACTGACACTGGGGCCCCTCAGTACCCCACCTCCGGGACACTGGACAGGGCACGTGGGCAACAGCACACCAGCATCACTCAGCCCCCCGCCATGAGCTGGCACCAGAGCCAGAGCAGGATGATCAACAACAAGCTGGCCTGCCTCAGCCCTCCGCCACTGGGGAGCTGGTGGGGAGACTGGACCACGGTCGACAGCAGAGTCAGTAGCCAGCAGCAGACGAGCTGAGTGGAGCCCCCAGACGACGGCAACTACAGCCATGAAAGCAGAGTCCGAGGAGATGATGGCAGGGCCACAGTGGGCCTTGTAGTGTATTAGGAGATGGCAGCTGGCAGCTACAGTGCTCCTGGCCTGGCAAGTCACCACAGCAGCTTCAGCAATTGATGGAGCAACGAGGGCCCTGGGGATGACCCTTGGAGCCACAGCAGACAGGGCTAATGGAGCCCCAACGATGACAGCCACTGGAGCGGTGCCCAGGGCCACAACAGCCCTGGGACAGCAGCTGCCGTGGAGGCAGCAATGATGACCAAGGAGGTGGCAGTCACCAGGGCCACGATGGGTCCCAGTATGGCAGCCATCAAGATGGCCACCGCAATGATGACTGCAGAGACAGCTG
The DNA here is from genome assembly GCA_030248095.1 of Ptycholaimellus sp. GST1_10. Lineage (NCBI taxonomy): Eukaryota > Metazoa > Nematoda > Chromadorea > Chromadorida > Chromadoridae > Ptycholaimellus > Ptycholaimellus sp. GST1_10. Next base: position 52,999 of record JASANA010006757.1, read on the forward strand.
CTGCCAGGGCCACAATGGGTCCCAGGATGGCAGCTGCCATGATGAGCCCAAGGCCTCCCACCAAGGAGCAAGTGGACCAGGCAGCCCAGGATGGCCAGGCAGACCTGGCAGACTGGGTGGCCCAGGCAACCCCTGGAGCCTCTACAGCAGCCCCAGCCATGGGGGCTGTGGCGGGAATGATGATGGGACTGCCTGGCCATGGAGGCCATCGCGGCCTGCCTCTCCCAGCTCTCCCACAACTGAGCCCCAAGCACTTGGGCAAGGAGTTTGACGGTGCCAAGATCAGTATGTACCCCTGCCACTGAAACTGGATTCAGGCATTGCTGGTGGAGGGGACAATGCCAGAGCGCAACAAGTACTACCACCTCCTCCACATGCTCAAGGGCCAGGCCCAGGCCAAGATCAAGATGATCAATCCAAATACCCGGGACACCTTTATCATTGCCCTGTGCATGATGGGCGACAACTATGACCAGCCAGACCTTATCGTGGCCAAGCTCTTCACCAAGCTCAGCAACACTGGCGCCACCTTTGAGGGTGTCCCTGCCGCATGGGGTTGCTGCTGTAGCAGTCACGCCCACATCCAGGGTGGCAAATGAAATCATATGTGAAAGATGGAGCCTGTACCAGGGGTCAAACCTGGAATCTCCTGCTGAAGCATGATGGCCAACCAGCAGTTGGCAGCCTGAAACAGTGTTCACAGCGATGGCATGATTGTCACTGATCACAAAGCTGGATCACTGGGGCTGCTAAAGTTGAGTAGGAGATTTATATGCAAAGTAATATGCAGCATGAGCAAAAATGATATTTGGCACCTGTATTTGAGTAGCACCAAAAGGCTTGTCGGATAAGGCTATGGCTATTGACTAGTTGGACTAGGAAGTTTGACAAGGGGGCTAAACTTGGACCATTCCCTACCTCACCTAGAAGCTCACTGAAAAACTGTACAAATGCTACAGGCTAAGATAACAGTGGCTAGGGGCATGAATGAATCTGGCATTCTTGAGTTGCCGATGAAAGAGTAGAAGTTGGGGATGAGTTAAAGGTGAAGTGCTCCTGGCAACAAAGCCGGTGGAGCAGGAGCCAAGGGCACTGAAGCTCCCGGCAAAGTTGAGCAGACCAGGGCAGTACAGAGTTGCTGCTCCTGGCAAAGAAGACAAAGTAGATGATGCAGTCCACAGAGTTGCAGAAGAGCCCGACCTTGGCAGAGGCGGCCAGGAACAGCAGCTGCAGCTGCTCCAAATTGCCCCACCTCAGATCAGCAGGGCAGGGAAAAAGAAGAAAGTTGGAAAGGGGGGACAATATGCGAGGGGTGTACTAAGCCTGGAGGCAAAGCATTGACCCAGATGTGCTTGCTGGCAATATGGGGAAGATGATGAATGTGATGGAGATGTCCACGGCCATGCTGCAGCAGGTGCCCGGGAATAGCTTGCAGCTGCTCATCCTTTACCCCGCTGCAGAAGAGCAGGGCAGAAGGGGGGGGGAAGAAGGAATTTGAGGAATCGCTGGGGGAAGGTATACTGAACCATGAGGAACAGCATTGACCCGGGATTGCCTGCCTCGCCCTTGAGCTTTTCTGGGCCAGGCGGGCCAGGCGCTTCTGGGCCAAGTGCTCCATCTGGCTGGATCAAGCAATGGCCTTTGTGAAGGCCACCTGAGTCCTGGAGCCAGTGCTTCGTTTCTGTGATGGGGAGCCTTTGGACATCACCGCTTTCACCTCAGCTCATGAGGTTCACTTTTGCCTGGTGCCGGTAAGGGCACCCTGGCATCAGGGGGCTGTGGAGCATTTGGTGGGGGTGGCCAAGTCCTGCCTCCGCCCGGTGCTCTTGAAGTGCTCCATCACCAACCCCAAGCTTCACACCATCACCTGCAGAGTCAAGGCCACCATCAACAACCTCCCTCTCTGCCCCATGACAGTGGACCCCACTGACTTTGCCCCACTCACCCCTGCCTCCATCCTTCAGCCAGGCTGTTGACTGCAATCACTGCTCTCCCACAAGGAGCTGCCTAAGGCCCTGCGCAAGGCCTACAAGGCCTGCCAGGCAGCCATCTTCTACTTCGCCCACTGGTTCCAGACCAAGTACCTCGGCTTCCTCCAGGCAGGCAGGCAAGAAGTAAGGAGCTGATGCTCTGCCACAACTGCCTTGCCAGCAACCTCATCAAGTTCAACTGCAAGTTGGAGATGAGCTGCCACAAGTGTAGTAAGCGCCACCACACTGCCCTCTGCGACACTGAGGGCAGCCCCGAGCCCAAGAAGCCAATGGGGAATGGGGAGAAGCAGAAACCCCACCCCAAGGATGCCGTCACAGTGCCGCCATCATTGGCGAGATCCCCAGCAAACTCCCAATCTATCCTTGCCACCTTCCAGCCTCAGCTGGCCAAGAAAGGAGGGCAGCCACAAGAGGACATGCAAGCCCTGCTGACTCCAGTTGCAGCAACAGCTGGATCAGCCTGGGCCTGGCCAGGCGCCTCCACCTCTTCCTCTACCCACCCATCTCCATCAAGGTGGCATGCACAGGGGCATCGGTGGCCCGGACCATCCAAGCACACCCAGTCCTGCTGGACCTGGTGGCTCCAACCGGATGGCGCCTCATCCTCAGGGCCTATGTGGCTGAGGTCATCTGCCCTGCCATCACCTGGGGCGGCTTCTGACTCAGCACAGCCATCCGCAAGGCCATTTGGGTGGCAGATGAGGACGTCTGCAACCTACACCCAGCCAAGGTCAAGAGCAGCAAGGTCAACCTCCTCATTGGCCTCAACGCCTACAACAAGGTCATTGGGCCCAACATCCCAGCCAAGGCCATCACTGACCTCATCAGCGCCCACTTCTCAGAGTTTGGCATCATCCTCAAGGGTGCCACCACCTGGGTGGAGGTCTCAGTCACAGACGAGTCCCTGATGCAGGGCTCCATCGTCTCCATGGCCTGCTTAATGGGTGCCCAGCCAATCAGTATCCAGCAGCTGATACAGCAACAGACCAGCCTCAATGAGGTGGGGTTCAATAAAGACACCAACCTCATGACCACGACAGAGGATTGGCACACAGAAGAGCTCCAGGCCAAGGTGGAGCAAAGAAAGGATGGTATTTGCTTCTCCATTCTCATCCACACCCTACCTCACCATGTCAATTGGAGTCCTCACGGAATGCACAGATTCTATTGCACAGATACTCCCTGGGAAGGAGTCTCAAGCTAAACTACAGCATGTGCTACAGCATAAAATGACAGCAATTTGCTACAGCATTGAAACTGCTAGAGCAACTAAACCTGCCTGCCTGCCCGGAAAACTAGAACGCAGAAACAAAGAAAGCAATTCATTGCATGAAAGCAATGCCCAGAGATCACTGTCTCTAAAACTTGAAAGCTGATAAATATGCTGCTAACACAGAGTGCAAATCAAACGAAAGGCCAAAGTGAGCGGGGAAGTGTGAGAGGCAGGTGGGCCAGTCCCTGTGGACAGTTTCTGGGGTCTTCACCACCTACTAGCTTTTGCCTTCGGCAGTCAACTGGCATGGTGCTAAGCCAGCCCACTCCCTGCTGCCCCTCTCTGAAAGACTCGGGCATGAAAGGCTGCTAGACTGTGCTGAAAGACACTGGCTCACTATCTCAGGGTCCCTGCTCTGGCCTAGGAAGAAAGGAAAAGAAATGAATCTAAAGATGGGGAAGGAGAGTGGGTTTAGGGGCCACGTTGCAGATGCCATTGAGCTTGCAGGCCACGCGCTGTCAGCTGTTCCCCAGGCTGCACTCCCGCTGGACCTGAATCAACTCCCCGCACCCCATTTGTCTCTCCGCCACCACCAGGAACACCATTTATGAGTGGAGTATCTGGAGCCGTAGCCCCAGAATCCTCCACAGATGCTTTTGTAAACTTGTGGCTGGAGCGTTTCTGGCAATCCACCCACTTCGGCTGCAATTCCACACCAGGGCCCTTCTGTTCTGGAAGACTGAGAGGACCACCAGAAGCAGGTTGTGCAAAAGGTTCTCATCCAGAGAAGCCTCTAGCGGCACCACATGCAAGATGGATTGGATGATGTGTTGTCCCTTGGTGTCGGCAATCTCCACGTAGCGGATGATCCTGGTGGTGTCGGGAAGGCGCCGCACCACCCGCACCAGCTTCCACTGCTGCCTGGTCACTGCCTCCTTCAGAAGCCCCACACTCCCCACTGGCAGCCAGTCTGTTGGGGTCTTCTTGGCCCTCACTGCTGCTGCTAGGTGCACTTGTCGTAGGTATCCCAGGTACTCGGACTGCCAGCGCTGGCAGAGCTCCTGGACAGCCCTGTCCCGCTTCCCCAGCCCTGCCCGCAGCCGCTGGGCCTCCGTCTCCTTGCCAGGCTCCTCGAAGCACTGCTGCATGAGGAAGTCACAGGGGTGGATGGGGCTGAAGTCCGTGGGGTCCTTGGTGAGTGGGCAGATCAGCTGCATGTTCACACAGTTCTCCACCCTGGCCAGGATGGTGAGGAAATAGTCCTGGGAGACTGTCTTGTGCAAGAGCGCCGGCTTGAGGCACTCCTTCAGGAGCCCAACATGCCTCTCCGAAGCCCCGTTTGCCCAGGGTGCCCGGATTGGAAGAAAGCAGAACTCCACTGGCTTCTTGCCTGCTAGCTTGGCCTCGCCCCGAAAGTAGGGCCCTAGCCGCTTGTCTGTCGCCGTGAATGTCATCATGTTGTCACACCAGATCTTGAGCCTTGTGAGCCCCTGGCAGCACCAGAACCTCTCTAGCATGCTGCACACCACTGCCACACTGTAGTTGAAGAGGAGCTCATAGTGCACTGCATGCGTCGTTGCACAGTTGATCACCAGCACCCAGCGTTTCACTGCCTTGCCCTCAGATAGGATGGTGATTGGACTGGCCTGGTCCATGAGGATTGAGCTGAAGGGTCCAGAGCCCACATCCAGGCACTCCACCGGCAGCTGGCCATGCCCCGGCCTTCCCGCCGCCGCTCCCTTGGCCAGCCTGCAGGCCTGGCAGGCCTTCACTGCCCCCAGTGCTGCCTTGTAGCTGCCCGGGATCCAGTACTTCTCTCGCACAATGCCCAGTGTTGCATTGACTGGTGCATGGCTGTGAGACTGATGAGTGTGTAGGAGGAGTAGGTTATTGAGGTGGTGGCGATTGGCAAGTAGCAGTGGGGCCTCGGTGCCCTTGGTGTGCTTGAAGCGGCCGCCCATGTGCACGTAGCCCTCTGGGTCCAGCCAGGCCCCCAGTTGCTTGTGCTGATTCAACTCCACCTTCTACTCCACCTTCTTCTTGTTCACTTCTGGGTCCTGGAGGAATGCGATGAGGCAGGGATAGGAGGAACGCTGTTGGTCCATGATGAGCTGCTTCAGAATGTCCATCCGCTCCAGCCAGCTGATCATCCCCCACTTCCCGTTGCCGCACAGGCACATCACGCATGCACCCACTCCCAGCAGCTTCCGCAGCTTTGAGTGCCCGTCCACCTCCAGCATCCCCAGCAGCCCTCCATCCTTAGGGCCTGGGAGCGTTTCCGGCTGTCCTGTCATGTAGGAGGCCTTGGAGAGCAGAGAGGTATGGGTAGGTGTAGACTCCAGAGGGGGTGGCACCTGTCGTGGCTTGCTGTTGAACCTGCCCTGGGAGTCCGTACCCAGACCTCCTGCATCCCCTGCCTCTGCCGAGTGGGAGCCAGAGGGGTGCAGGGTGCTGCGGGGAAGTGTAGACTCCTGACTGGGAAGCGCCGATTGTGGCACGCTGTTGATCCCGGCCATGGCCTGGGAGATCCCCCCCACAGCCCCCAGCACCGCCTCAGCCCCTATCAACTCTGCAGGACCAGAGAAGGTGGGAACCAGCTTGCCCTGTGTAGACCTCTGGTGGGAGAGCGCCTGTCATGGCATGCTGTTGACTCCCACCATGGCTGGGAGGGCCAGGGCCGCTGCCGTCCCATCTGCTCCTGACGCCGCCTTGCTGAGGGAAGTGTTGGGGCAGGGGCTGAGCCTGTCCAAGGCCTCAGCTGCCGCTGCCGCACCGCCGCACAGCGCATCCTCTGTGAGGGCATTGTCAGTGAGAGTAGAGACCAGCTTGCCCTGTGTAGACTCCTGGCCGGGAAGCGCCTGTCATGGCATGCTGTTGATCCCAGCCGTGGCCGGGGAGACCAGGGCCGCTGCAGCTCGCACCGCTCCTGACTCCATCTCTTTCTTCCCGCCTGCTGGGAGCACTCCCCGCTCTCCAATTGCAGGCTCTGGTCACTGCTCCAGTGGCTGGACGAAGTAGGCTGGGCCCTGCAGAAGAAGCCCTCCTTCTTCATCTCTGCCAGTCCTCTAGGCTTTGTTGTCCAATCAGCCCAATTGTCTTCTGAGCATATCCAGCAAAAGTCTGCCATAGGACTCGTCTCCAGCACTGCCTGGACCCGCCTGGTCTTGTAGGCCCTGTGTGCTTCCCCAGACTTGAGCCAGGCCAGGACGACATGAGAGTTGATCAGGTGCACGATGAACTTGAACGGTCTCAGCTGCTGGGCAATGAACTTGGCCGCCCGCACCACATATTTGGCTGCCCACCGCTTGCTCCTTGGGATGGACATGATCAGGCCCTTCTTCTCCATCGGCACCAGCCTTGTTCTTGCCAGGAGGAGGTTGCAGGTGGGTGGGTAGGATGCATAGATCGCGTAGCCATAGGAGATCTTGCTGGCATCTGAGGTGATGATGAGGCCGGCCGTGTCCCTTGGCCCCCTGCCCCACCGCGGAAACCGCTGCCCCGAGGCACCCTCCAGGTCCACTCGCAGCTCCAACAACCCTGCCTCTACCTCCTTGCTCACTTGAACATCCCAGTCCTTCCCCTCTCAATGGGCCCTCTGCATGAGGAGCTTCCCAGTGAGGGTAAGGGGTGTGAAGAAGCCGGTCGGGTTGTAGAGCTTGGCCATGGTGCTCCCCAGCTGCCGCACCATCATCCTCTCCACCGGTTCCCCGTAGTCTGGCTTGGGCATGCTCACCGTGTCCGTCGGCAGATGCCACACGATCCCCAAGTTCTTGAACTGCTCCTCCTCCGCGCAGGCCTCTGCTGGCAGTGCTTGTTGGACGGAAGGTGCATTTGAGCCAAAGGAGCATAGATTGAAGCCCCCTGTCTGGAAGAGGGAGCAAAGGCCGGCCACCAGCCACCCCCGTCCTCCTCCTCCCCAAAGCCAAGCACAAGGTTGTCAGCATAGGTCACCCTGGGCACTGCCCAAACCTCCTCCTCTTGCAGTCCGCATAGAGTACCCTGCTGGATGGCGTCCAAGCACAGCCATCATAGGCAGGCTTGAAGCAGCCACAGGGAAGCATTGCAGCCCATGATGACGTGCACGTACTTCCACACCTGGAAGTTGTTCTCATCCAGTGGCCTCTCCCAGTCAGCCAGCAGCACAATCCTCAGCATGTCCTGGTGCTCTGCCCAGACTTGCATTGCATAGAAAGCCTTCCTCATGTCTGCCGCCAGTGCCCACCGGCTCCCTCTCAGCTGAAGTTGAACTGCCATGAGGCTGGAAAGAAGGCTGGGCCCTGTCTCAATGAGGTCGTTGAGGCATTGCGGTGGGTGGCCGCAGCAGCTGGCTGCATCCACGATGGGCCTGCACTTGGGCCCCGGGGCCCGGAAGTGCGCCAGCTGGTGCAGCAGATGTCCATCTGGGGGTTGGCCCTCCACTGGCACGATGAAGCCCTCCTTGGCCTGGGCCTGGAACTCCCCGTAGTACTGCCCATCCTGCTTTTTAGCCCTTTGGAAAGCTTGTTGAAAGTTTGAGGCCAGCGTAGGAGCAGAAGCCTTGAAGGGGAGTGGCACGTGGAAGGCGCCGGACTTGTCCCTGAAGATCTGCTCCTGGAGCTTGGCCATCTTCATGTCTCCCCATGTCTCCAGACTCCCCGCCTGCTCTGCAAAGCCTAGGGTGTCCAGGGATGATTGAGAGTGAAGGAAGTCGCTGAGGGTGGTGGGCTGTCTGATGGCGCCGCAGGCCAGATGGAAGGAGTTGGATGTGGCCAGCATCCTGTCCAAGATGCCCATCTCCCCCGCCTCCAGACAGCCTCGTAGCACCGCCCCATAGGCTGTATGGAAGGCACTCAGACTCCCCGTCAGCCTTGTGCTCTTGCAACTGGGCCCCAAGATCTTCTCATACACATTGAGCCCCAGCACCACCCCCACCATCCTGGACTGGACCTTAGGAGGGGGAGTGTTGGCAATGCCGTACTTGGCATGGGTGATGGGCTGTAGGATGGAGGGCTTGATGCAGAAGCCGCCCACCATGAGATTGGGGCAGAGGATGGAGGCCTGGTATGGTAGGCCTTGAACTGGAGCCAGCTCCCATCATGGCCCAGCACGTCCACCTCCACCGGGCACACCACCATCGCCTCCTTCACCTGCCTTCCTGCATAGGCCACAGAGATCCGTTCTGGAGGGAGGGCCTTGAGGCCTAGCTGCTGAGCCACATCCTCCTGCACCCAGCTGAAGGTTGCACTGCTGTCCATAAGCACAAAGACCTGAACTGACTGCACCCAACATGGATGGGCTAGATGAGCATCAAAAGTGGCAAGAAGGGAGGTGGGGGAGCTGGGCTGTGAGGTGGTGTTGAGAGCAGTGGTGTTGAAGGAGGTCAGCGTCCCCAGCACCTCCTCTCCCCCTGCTCATGGGGCCGCCATCCCTTCTGCCTGTCCGAGGCCCAGCTCACCCACTTCTCTGGCTGCTTCCGATGTAGAGCTGTGTGGTGCCTCCCTGTGCACCCCTGCACTCGACAGCCACCACCTGCAGACTGGCAGGCCCGTACTCCTCCCGGATGATCCCCCAGACAGAGATAGCAGAGGCCCTTCTCAGTTGCTGCCAATTTGTGCTCTGCTGGTGTCTTCAGCACCTGGCACTGCTGGGCCCAGTGATTGCCCCCGCAGAAGGTGCAGTGCTTCCCTCGACTCCCACCTGATGGGGACTCTGTCTCTTTAGGCTTGTGAGCATTGGGAGCGTTCCGGCAATCCAGCCATTTTGTCACCCCACCATCCCGGCGGCCGCCCGCAAAGAAGCTGGTCATGTAGGCCCCTTCTGACCCCTCCGTGCCCTCCAGGCCCTGGAGCAGCTTCAGTTCCCCGGCCAGCACCTGGACTAACTCCTTCATTCCTGGCACTGCTGCCTTTCCTGTCCAGATTTGAGTCTGCTGGATGTCCTTGAAAATAGAGGTGGGAAGCTTGGCAAGTAGGCCATTGGAATGCATATCCATCGCCTCCCCAGGCACGCCCAGGGCCTCCAGCCTTGCACTGATCAGCTGCAGCTCATTGGAGAAAGCCTCCAGCTCCGCCAGACCCTCTGCTGCAACTGAGCCCATAGCAGCTAGGCGATGAAAGAGGTCGGCCTTGATGAGGTTGGCATGATTGTAGTTGTCATCCAAGGCTGCGATGGCGTCCTTGAAGGCCCCCGGGGTGTGGTGGTCCAGCGGAGCCACCTTGGCCAGCGCCTTCCCGTCCAGGTTGTTCAGCAGGTAGGCGAACTTGTCCTCCTCCCACAGCGCTGTGTTGGCCTCCAACTGATGGCGGATCCAATTACGGAATTGGCTGTAGCCTGCCGGATTGGAGCTGTTGAAGATGGGGAACTCTGTCTTGAGCATTGGTAGGGCTGTAGGCGTCTGGCCGGGAAGAGGCTGGCCCAGCACTGGCTGTCCCGCTGTGCCCTGCCCCTGCAGCCTTGCCAGCAGCGCCAACTCTGCCATCAGCCACTCCTCCCTGTCCGCCGAAGCCTTAAGTTGCTGTTGCATCATTGCCAGGAGCTGTGCCATCGCATCCCCCTGCACCCCGCCCTGAGGGGCCTGAGGAGCTGGAGGGGCTGCTTGAGGAGGGGGAGGGGCTGTTTGAGGAGGCCCTGGAGGAGGCAGTAGAGGGTGGCGGTTGTAGGTGTACCGCACCCTATCCCCATCTGCCTCAACAACGCTGTCGTCCAACATATGCTCCACCATGGCCCGCACCCCTGCCCCCGCCGCCATCTCCTGACAGCCCGGGCACAGGATCCAGCATCCCATCACCTTTGTTCCTCCCTCGCAATGCTCAGACATCCTCTCAAAGACATCGATAGAGGCAGAGCCCAGGGGTTGAAGCAGGCGTTGAGGTGCGCGATGCAGAAGTGCTGGGCGCAGTTGCCACAGGTGACCCTCTGCTTTGTGTGTACTCCGTCCACCCCGCCCAGGCATCCCTTCCCGCACTTCGCCTTTGAGCTCTTGGCCAAGACTGGAGGGTAGGCGGCCATGTTGGAGGATGATGCAATAGATGAAAGTGGCCCTTTGCAAGCTGTAGCCAACACTGCCGATGCCTTCCAGGTTCACGCAGTCGTCCTTCCGCCTCAGCTGCACTCTCAGCCACACCAGATTCGCTTTAGATACATGGCTCCATATTTGCTTCTCCGTTCTTATCCACACCCAACCTCACCATGTCAAATGGAGTCCTCACGGAATGCGCAGATTCTATTGCACAGATAGACGGTGCCTTCGTGGTCCTGCTGCCCTTCAAGCCCGAGGCAGGAACCATAGCCAGCAACTTATCCCAGGCATTCACTTGCGCTGCCCAGACCCACAATCAGTTGATGGTGGCAGAGAGGGCAGAGTACTACAAGGAGTTTGACGACCAGGCAGCCAAGGGCATCATTGTCCCCATTGAGGACAGCCCCATGCCTGGCCACCTTGTCCACCACCTGGCACATTTTAAGACTCCACACGCAAAGCAGGTGCGGCCAGTCAATGATGCCAGCTCCAAGTGTGGATGCCTGGTGCACTGCCTCAATGACATGATCAAGGCAGGGTCCAACCTTGGGCAGGTTTCACGTCGGTAGGACACCCATTTCATGTCGATGTCTACTGGTGTCCACAACGTGAAACAGGTGTCATAATTTTCTGCTGACATTGACATGAAACAAGCGTTGACATGAAATGGATGTCAGTGAGTGTCCACCAAGTTTGTGGATGTCAGTGCTGACATCCATTTCACGTTGACTACCATTTCATGTTGACCATTTCATGTCAATATTCTCTTCATGGCTTATTGTGTACACAAGCGAATTTTTCCCACATTATTAATTTTTAAAATAATATTGTAACAATATAAAACTATTTATTTTAATTGTTTAAAATAATGCAAAAAATCATGAAAACCATAAAAATTACAATTCAAATGAGTTTCCGCAAAACTGTCCACATGTGTCTACAGGGGCCCCCCTGTAGACACTTTTTGCGGACATAGTCCGCAGCGATGGTGGACATTGTCCGCAACGTGAAACAGGTGACGACACAGCGTCCGCGTCCGCGTCTACTGCGGACGCGGACGCGGACACAAAATGTCCGCGTCTACTGCGGACGCAGACAAACGTGAAACAGGTGTCCGCGTCCGCGTCCACTGTAGACGCGGACATGTCCACATGTGTCCGCACGGACATATGTTTTGTACATGTCCACAAAAAAAGTAGACATGACGTGAAACCGGCCCCTTCTCACAGCCCTCATCAACATCCAGCTGCAGCTGCAGACCAAGCGCTATGCCTTCCGCACTGACATCAAGGCTGCCTTCTATGCCCTCCACATCTGGCCAGACCACCAAGATGCCCTGCAGGTTGTCCTGCCCAAGGACCAGACCCTCCCACTCACCAACACCAACTATCATGTCTAGAGGTACACCAGGGTCATCATGGGTTGCGTTGCCTTCCTCTGACTCCTCCAAGCCAGCATCCGCAAGCTCGTCGCTGACATCATCGGATGAGACAAGTTTTATGGCCTGTCCAAGGACAGGATCAAGTCCATCCCTGGCGCCACCTATGCCAACAACGTGGTGTGGATCTTTGACAACAAGGACGAGGGCATCCGCATCACCCATGGCCTGGTGAGCCTGTTTGCCTCTGCCCGCTTCATCCTCAGCAAGTTCACCTCAAACTCTCCCAAGCCCATGGCCAGCCTCTGAGAGGACCAGTGCCTGCCCGACCCCATCATCAATGCACTCAGGCCGGTCCTGCCCTGTCCTCCTCAAGGGCCATCTGGCGATGCAGGTGGCACATGCAAAGTGCAAGACATGGGACTCCAAGGTTCCAGAGGTCATGGCCACAAGGTGGGCGGCCCTGCAGCCATGGAGGATGATGCCAGTATCTTTAACATGGAGGCTCAACTTCTGTTTAGACTTTGGAGGGGGCCCGGATTTCGGTAGAGCCCTGATTTTTGACTTGGCTTCCTTTAAATGGCCATATCTAGGTCCCCGTAACACCAAATTTGATGATATTTTTTTAAAAAAAAATGCACGGAAATGCATTTTTTTAATGAAACTATTCGCGTTTTATAAAGTTTATTTTCCAAGGTGCTAGAAGGAAAAGATTGAGGGTGCATTTAAACTTTTGTTCCGGGTGAGTGGCCGAGTGGTTTAAACGGCCTCCGATATGCGAAGTTATGCGTCATCGGGCCTGGTTAGTACTTAAAAACAACCCTTTATTAGGTAAAAAGCAAAGTTTTCTTGTTCTATCTTTGCAATGAAGTCAATTTGAAATGCGGTCGCTGTCCACTGGGCCATTTTGAAACATGACAAGGGTGAGTAGGCCCAATAATCAGCTAATTTCACGCAAAACCGGGCAATGGAGCTCATTTGCTTCGCTACGATCTATTTAATGCTTCAAATACCCCCAGTTCTTCTTCCACCTGATTGCCACTTTTCATTTTTCAATTGATTCCCTCCCAATTAACTGTTATCATGCATCCGGTCTACTATTTACATCATGCAAGAACGAATATCAATACATTCAGCCAACTGATGATCTAACCAGATTTTCAAAGTTTCAAACCAAATACATTAATTTATGCTTTAACACTGTTAATCATGCAATCTACCGAAATCAAAGTAGTGACATTGAAAACTGGCTGAGTTGAGCATCCACTCTACCAAAGTTGGCACTCATCATCCATGCTGCAGCCCAAGCTGGAGTGGACGGCCAAGATCAGTGTCACCTGCAACTTTCTTCAAAGGCATCACCAACCTCGTCCTCACCATCTTCTCCAACATCAGCAACGACGCCTACAGCTTTGCCATCTATGTTGCCAAGGAGACAGGCGGGGCCTCGCCACTCCTCTTCAGTAAGACGCATCTGGTTCCCAGTGCCAGCTGTGGCACCATCATCAACACCCCTGCCTGAAGCTCTGGGCTGCTGCAGCAGTGGTGCAGTCCGCAGTCCTGGGATGGCTGCAGGCAAAATCAGCTCCATTTATCTACAAGGACAAGCTCATCAAGTAGATCATTGGATACCACATCGTTGACAACTTCTGCTGGGTCAAGTCCAAGGAGAACCTGGCTGACTAGAACACCTGGACCCACAGCACCGGCATTGTCCTTGGCACCAGCCTCTATGCCTGAGGACCACAGTTCTTGGCTCAGCCTCTGGGCTGGTGGCCCATGCATTGAGCTCCCCCCCCCCCCCCCCGGGGGGCTGCATTCTCCCAGGGCCCCTTGACTCAGGTTGGCAGCCTCTAGCCCCTCCATCCAGTGGCCCTGGGGACTTGGAGGCAGTTCAGGGACCAGAGGCCAGGGACTCCAGAGTGAGCTCCCCACGCCCTCTGGCCTGGCCCTGCCCAGACAACACCCGCTCATCTCCCTCATCGTCCTCCACCTACACTCCTTCAACCTCCATGCCCCGGCCTCAGTTACCCTTGGCCTTCTGAGATGAGAGTACTGGTTTTTAGGAGGCCTCCAAATGGTGTCCAGGATCCTACGCCTGTGCCAGCCCTGGTGTTCCCAGCGGTCTTTAACACCCAGCACTGATGCAATGGGCATAGGAGAGAGGCCAGACGGCCATGGCACTAGGTGCAACATTGGTTGCCTCCCTTGTGCAGACCTTAGTCTCGCACAGGGTGGGCGCGCGCGGGAGGCGGCTGGGCCCTTACGCCTGAGGAGGATAAGGCATGATAGGCAGGCAAGAGAGCTAAAATATGGTGCGTGAAGCAAACACAGCATGGAGGGCTGGAAGAATGATCACAATGTGCTGTATTGAGCCCAGTGGCTGGAAACCAAAAAGCTGTTGTGGAGCAGGAGATCTAGAAAAGACTGAGTGAACAAAAGTGCATAAGAGCACGTAATGGGGAGAGTGAGAGGTTTGTGGGTGGAAGGAGCGGGAGTCCTATCCCTAGGCGCGGGGGCACATTGAGCAAGAATGGAGAGTGCGCCTCATCCAGCTGCGTGCTGGCCCTGGCGGCCGGGGCGGGGAGCGTGAATGGACGGAAAATGGATAGATATGGATTGATAGAAAATTTCACAACAAGTATATGGCGCAAAGCGCAATGGGTGACCGCGGAGCATATTCCCCCTTCCACCTTCACTTGTAGCAGATGCCAACAATTAAGGAATGGTTTCATTGCATGGGTGAAATTTTCTCTCAAAAGGGTAAGTCTGTGGTTTTTCAGCCATTTTCAAAAGTAAACACAGATTCAGAATCGAAATGTATGACTTGTTAATCAAAAAACCAAAGTCTTATATACAATTCCCAGCCATTCAGCTGCTACTGCTTATTGATGCTATTGGCATGGGTAAAAATTTGTCACTCAAGAGGGAAAGTCTGTGGTTTCTCAACCATTTTCAAAAGTAAGCACAGATTTAGAATCGGTATATATGACTTGTGAATCAAAAAACCAAAGTCTTTTGTGCAATTCTTAGCCGTTCAGCTGCTACTAATTATTGATACTATTGGCATGCATGAAAGTTTGTCACTCAAGAGGAAAAGTCTGTGGTTTCTCATCCATTTTCAAAAGTAAGCACATATTTAGAACCAGAATACATGAATTGTGAATAAAACAAGGTATTCTTGGCGGTTGCCAAGTGATGCGCGGCCTCGCTTTGGTCTTTGGAATGACAGGCGTACATCCCTAAATTTAGATGATTTCATTGAAAAACCAGCAATTTATGCATGTTTATAATTTTGAAACATCAAGATTTCAGGTTTTTGACTTTAAATCTAGAAATAATAAATATTTCAAAAATTCCTTAAAACTGCTTTAAGATATCTCCATGACAGACGTACATGCCAAAATTCGTTTGATTTCATTGAAAAATCATGAAGTTATGCTTGTTAATATTTTTGAAACATCAAGATTTTGGGTTTTGACTATAAATCAAGAAATAATGAATTTTTTTAAAATTCCTTTTAACAGTTTCAACATGTCACCAAGACAGACGTACCTGCCAAAAATCAGCTGATTTCATTGAACAACCAGTGATTTATAAATTTTCGTTTTTTGAAAAATCAAAAAATTAAGTTTTTAGCGAAAATCAAAAAATTACGCCGATCCCAAAAAAACACCTCGAGCCACCACTCAGGCGGACCCTCACACAAAATTTCAGCCAATTTCGTTGAAAAACCGCGGAGTACTGGCCACCAACGGACATTATATATATATATATATATATATATATATATATACTAGTAATATTGGTCAGTGGCCGCGCTTCGCGCGGCCACCTTTTGGTGAATCAATGATCAATGATGCATCAATGATCAAAATCAATGATTGACTTAGTCCAGCCTATCATGATTTGAGTCTAGAGACAGACTAATCGCAACAAGCAGTGGATGTCAGCTCTGAGAACAAATATTTCCCATATAAATGCCTTGAAACATCTGGTCACCAAGTAGGGCCCAAATCGCGAAAATTGACTTTACTCAATGATTTTTTTTGCTACAATAGTTTTAGTAAAATGAAAAAGTAATTTGATAGCCTTAAAAAGAATTATTTAGTCTTGAATTTAAAAAAAAATTCGCCAAGAAAAGTCAAAAATTGAATGAGCTATAGCATAATAAAGATTAAAAAGATCCAAAAATGGCAAAAATCGACACATTTTCAACCATAATTCATTATTAAGGAAAAACCGCGAGGATGAGAAAATATATTTTGTTAAACTCGCTGAGATCTATCCAAAATGCTATCATATGCCTGGATACACTTTGAAACCATTCTGCCCGAAGGATTTCATCACCCGTATTATATAAGATATATATATATATATATGCGGAATTTGGACGAAAAATGGGGTAACTGCTTAAGCGGGCCTTGGCCGCCGCCCGCTTCGGGCAGGGCGCCAGAGCTCCTCCGGCCTCCGGGCATGGGTGCTACGGCCCCTACGCTTCGCCTAGCATGCTTCGCATGCTAGGCTATGCTCCAGGGCCTCCGCACCCATGCCCTACGGCCTCCGGAGCTCTGACTGCCCTGCCCTGCGCGGCAGGCGGCCTGCGGCCACGCAAAAACTCAAGTCTTATGTTCAATTCTCAGCCGTTCAGATGCTATAGGGGAAAATGGTAATTTTCGGGAAAAAATTTGCCCTACTCAGGATAGTAATGTTTCTAATTGTCCTGTACCAGCTCCACCCCCCCAGGATCCAAGCGGCACATTTTAGCTTTCAGGAAAAAAAAAGTATGTCCAGATCCGTTGAGAATTCGCCCATGCCCAGCATTTCCAGATATATATACACACATATTGGGCTTGCGCGAGCGGAGCGTTAGCGGAGCGGTAGCGCCAAGCCCCTCTTATCGAGTAACACAACCAATTGCAGCTTTCCCAAAGTTTGGCAGGCTGTAGCTCGTCACACAGACGTCGGAGAACGCTGCAAATAGGCTCAATCGACGCGCCGTGGTTGAATTGTGGGGGGTCCTCTTTAGACAAAAATTTTTTAGAGCCTTATTAAAAAAGTTATTTCCAAAAAACTTTTTAAAAAAATGTCCGGTGTCCGGGCGCACACCGACCGACCGACCGTCCGACCGACCGTCCGACCGACCGTCCAGCAAGTGTTGCAGACACTTGGGCAACATCTGGGGTGTGGATCTCAACGGTTCTAGGGTAAATCGATGCCGCTGAGTGTCATGGCACCCCTAGTTTCTGCATTTTCCGCGTTTTTTAGGTCGAAACATCAACTTTTTGGGTAAAAATTCAGTTTTTTGGGGTTTTTTTTGCATGTTTTTCAATTCCAGCTCTATATTTATGCTTTTTACAGGGTTTTTCGCCAAAATAACAGCGCCATATAGGTAATTTTGAACGTAGATTACGATGGTGGCACCCGTTTGCTTCTACTTGGTCTCCTTGGGCTTGCACGAGGCCGTGGTGAACAAGCAGGTCATCATCAACTTCATTTTGAGGAATTGTAAATGGTTTTTGGTCTAAAAACAGCACCATATAGGTAACTTTGCACGTAGAATACGATTATGGCGCCCGCTTCCTTCTATCTGGTCTTCATGAGCTTCCACTAGGCCGTGGTGAACAAGCAGGTCATCACCAACTTCATCTTGAGGCATTGTAAATGGTTTTTGGTCTAAAAAACAGCACCATATAGGTAACTTTGCTCGTAGAATACGATTGTGGCGCCAGTTTACTTCTATCTGGTCTTCATGGGCTTCCACCAGGCCATGGTGAACAAGCAGGTCATCACCAACTTCGTCTTGAGGCATTCTAAAGGGTTGTTGTGCCTACAAATAGCATCATATAGGTAATTTTGGACGTAGATTATGATCCTGGCAGCCCTTT
The DNA here is from genome assembly GCA_030248095.1 of Ptycholaimellus sp. GST1_10. Taxonomy (NCBI): domain Eukaryota; kingdom Metazoa; phylum Nematoda; class Chromadorea; order Chromadorida; family Chromadoridae; genus Ptycholaimellus; species Ptycholaimellus sp. GST1_10. The sequence continues at coordinate 70,466 of JASANA010006757.1, forward strand.
GCTTCTAGCTGGTCTCCATGGGCTTGCACTAGGCCGTGGTGAACAAGCAGCCCATCATCAACTTCATCTGGAGGCATATTAAAGGGTTTTTGACCCTACAATTAGCATCATATAGGTACTTTGGGATGAAGATTATGGTATGTTTTTCATGGGCTTCCACCTGGCCGTGGTGAACAAGCAGCTGATCACCAACCCCATCTTCGTCTCCATGCATAGGGGCCTTGCCCCTGTATGAAGTGGATGAAATTATTATATAGTGGGTTATACTAACCCAAAAAGTATCTCTTATCTATATTTTACCTGCGATTGAAGTAGGGGAAATTTTTTATTTAGCTTAATTTGAATTCTACTTGCAACTGAAGTGGATGAAATTTTTTCTTAGCAAGAAAATAAGTTTTATATCTTAGAGTGTGAACTTTGTGCACTGTAAAATTATCGTCAGTCCAATGGAAAACTTGATTAATTAATGATAAGAGAGCACCTGGCCAAAATACTAATATATATGTTTACTCTATCCAGAAATGTAAGCACAGAAGTGATGTAGTCACAAATATTTAAACGTTTCGAAGTATTATCTTCTTCATCAGTAAAATAGATTTCTGACACTTGTCAGAACGAACATAATAATAACTATTACAAATAAATTAAATTAAGCAAAGAAGGCACTGTAAAAACTGTATATGATTCAAAATTTTAGCGTGCTGTATTAGGTCCTGGTTGTAAAAGAGGTAGAACGCCATTTGGAATGTCATGCTGCCGTTGTACATTGGTCAGGTCTACAATTACACGTGTTTCATTCAGTTTGATGCATAAAGCCTCTGCCGCTTTGCGTTCATGTTGTTGGTTGCACCTATGTATTACCTTAGCAGAGTCAAATTCCGGTCCATGATTACTCCCTTGGTGATCCTTGAAAACGTTATGCTGGCTATTCTTGCACCAATTGCTTTTGTGTTCTTTGATTCTGGATTCCAGGTGTCTTTCCCCTCCCCCCGCAGCGTCCTCATATGCACCGCTCTCAGATTCAGATCAAAGACAAACCAAAAAGAGCAGCGCCTCCAGAGACAGGCAGGACAGACAAACACACCCCCCTGGTTTTCCCTATATACATCTTGTCACATTTGCATTTAATTCGGAAAACTACGTAAGCCTGCAGCATGTTTCCTATTTTGCTTTTGGTCTGCTGCCTAGAAGGCGCCATATTTTTCGTCCTGTTGTTTGGACCTACCTTATACTGGCCGGGCAGACAGTGTTTATCTGTATCATGAGGGCTTTCTCATTGAAGTATGGTGCATTGACATAAATGCATCTCCCCAGTGCAAATCCTGACAGGTCTTTGATGGCTCTTTGGTTTGTAATAGGCTGTAACAGGCCCCCAAAGAAAGCCTTGTAGCAGTATTGCACTGTTCAGGAGTTTCGAAACTTTTTTGAACTGCTGCTACAGACCTCTCTGAGGTTTCTAGATCATAAGACCCTAGCTCAAAAGTAGAGCAGCTGGGCGCTTTCCAGAAGATGTCAGTGCAAATCTGACAGGTCTTTGATGGCTCTTTGGTTTGTAATAGGCTGTAACAGGCCCCCAAAGAAAGCCTTGTAGCAGTATTGCACTGTTCAGGAGTTTCGAAACTTTTTTTGAACTGCTGCTACAGACCTCTCTGAGGTTTCTAGATCATAAGACCCTAGCTCAAAAGTAGAGCAGCTGGGCGCTTTCCAGAAGATGTCAGTGCAAATCTGACAGGTCTTTGATGGCTCTTTGGTTTGTAATAGGCTGTAACAGGCCCCCAAAGAAAGCCTTGTAGCAGTATTGCACTGTTCAGGAGTTTCGAAACTTTTTTGAACTGCTGCTACAGACCTCTCTGAGGTTTCTAGATCATAAGACCCTAGCTCAAAAGTAGAGCAGCTGGGCGCTTTCCAGAAGATGTCAGTGCAAATCTGACAGGTCTTTGATGGCTCTTTGGTTTGTAATAGGCTCTAACAGGCCCCCAAAGAAAGCCTTGTAGCAGTATTGCACTGTTCAGGAGTTTCGAAACTTTTTTGAACTGCTGCTACAGACCTCTCTGAGGTTTCTAGATCATAAGACCCTAGCTCAAAAGTAGAGCAGCTGGGCGCTTTCCAGAAGATGTCAGTGCAAATCTGACAGGTCTTTGATGGCTCTTTGGTTTGTAATAGGCTCTAACAGGCCCCCAAAGAAAGCCTTGTAGCAGTATTGCACTGTTCAGGAGTTTCGAAACTTTTTTGAACTGCTGCTACAGACCTCTCTGAGGTTTCATGATCATAAGACCCTAGCTCAAAAGTAGAGCAGCTGGGCGCTTTCCAGAAGATGTCAGTGCAAATCTGACAGGTCTTTGATGGCTCTTTGGTTTGTAATAGGCTCTAACAGGCCCCCAAAGAAAGCCTTGTAGCAGTATTGCACTGTTCAGGAGTTTCGAAACTTTTTTGAACTGCTGCTACAGACCTCTCTGAGGTTTCATGATCATAAGACCCTAGCTCAAAAGAAGAGCAGCTGGGCGCTTTCCAGAAGATGTCAGTGCAAATCTGACAGGTCTTTGATGGCTCTTTGGTTTGTAATAGGCTCTAACAGGCCCCCAAAGAAAGCCTTGTAGCAGTATTGCACTGTTCAGGAGTTTCGAAACTTTTTTGAACTGCTGCTACAGACCTCTCTGAGGTTTCATGATCATAAGACCCTAGCTCAAAAGTAGAGCAGCTGGGCGCTTTCCAGAAGATGTCAGTGCAAATCTGACAGGTCTTTGATGGCTCTTTGGTTTGTAATAGGCTCTAACAGGCCCCCAAAGAAAGCCTTGTAGCAGTATTGCACTGTTCAGGAGTTTCGAAACTTTTTTGAACTGCTGCTACAGACCTCTCTGAGGTTTCATGATCATAAGACCCTAGCTCAAAAGTAGAGCAGCTGGGCGCTTTCCAGAAGATGTCAGTGCAAATCTGACAGGTCTTTGATGGCTCTTTGGTTTGTAATAGGCTCTAACAGGCCCCCAAAGAAAGCCTTGTAGCAGTATTGCACTGTTCAGGAGTTTCGAAACTTTTTTGAACTGCTGCTACAGACCTCTCTGAGGTTTCATGATCATAAGACCCTAGCTCAAAAGTAGAGCAGCTGGGCGCTTTCCAGAAGATGTCAGTGCAAATCTGACAGGTCTTTGATGGCTCTTTGGTTTGTAATAGGCTCTAACAGGCCCCCAAAGAAAGCCTTGTAGCAGTATTGCACTGTTCAGGAGTTTCGAAACTTTTTTGAACTGCTGCTACAGACCTCGCTGAGGTTTCATGATCATAAGACCCTAGCTCAAAAGTAGAGCAGCTGGGCGCTTTCCAGAAGATGTCAGTGCAAATCTGACAGGTCTTTGATGGCTCTTTGGTTTGTAATAGGCTCTAACAGGCCCCCAAAGAAAGCCTTGTAGCAGTATTGCACTGTTCAGGAGTTTCGAAACTTTTTTGAACTGCTGCTACAGACCTCTTTGAGGTTTCATGATCATAAGACCCTAGCTCAAAAGTAGAGCAGCTGGGCGCTTTCCAGAAGATGTCAGTGCAAATCTGACAGGTCTTTGATGGCTCTTTGGTTTGTAATAGGCTCTAACAGGCCCCCAAAGAAAGCCTTGTAGCAGTATTGCACTGTTCAGGAGTTTCGAAACTTTTTTGAACTGCTGCTACAGACCTCTCCGAGGTTTCATGATCATAAGACCCTAGCTCAAAAGTAGAGCAGCTGGGCGCTTTCCAGAAGATGTCAGTGCAAATCTGACAGGTCTTTGATGGCTCTTTGGTTTGTAATAGGCTCTAACAGGCCCCCAAAGAAAGCCTTGTAGCAGTATTGCACTGTTCAGGAGTTTCGAAACTTTTTTGAACTGCTGCTACAGACCTCTCCGAGGTTTCATGATCATAAGACCCTAGCTCAAAAGTAGAGCAGCTGGGCGCTTTCCAGAAGATGTCAGTGCAAATCTGACAGGTCTTTGATGGCTCTTTGGTTTGTAATAGGCTCTAACAGGCCCCCAAAGAAAGCCTTGTAGCAGTATTGCACTGTTCAGGAGTTTCGAAACTTTTTTGAACTGCTGCTACAGACCTCGCTGAGGTTTCATGATCATAAGACCCTAGCTCAAAAGTAGAGCAGCTGGGCGCTTTCCAGAAGATGTCAGTGCAAATCTGACAGGTCTTTGATGGCTCTTTGGTTTGTAATAGGCTCTAACAGGCCCCCAAAGAAAGCCTTGTAGCAGTATTGCACTGTTCAGGAGTTTCGAAACTTTTTTGAACTGCTGCTACAGACCTCTCCTAGGTTTCATGATCATAAGACCCTAGCTCAAAAGTAGAGCAGCTGGGCGCTTTCCAGAAGATGTCAGTGCAAATCTGACAGGTCTTTGATGGCTCTTTGGTTTGTAATAGGCTCTAACAGGCCCCCAAAGAAAGCCTTGTAGCAGTATTGCACTGTTCAGGAGTTTCGAAACTTTTTTGAACTGCTGCTACAGACCTCTCCGAGGTTTCATGATCATAAGACCCTAGCTCAAAAGTAGAGCAGCTGGGCGCTTTCCAGAAGATGTCAGTGCAAATCTGACAGGTCTTTGATGGCTCTTTGGTTTGTAATAGGCTCTAACAGGCCCCCAAAGAAAGCCTTGTAGCAGTATTGCACTGTTCAGGAGTTTCGAAACTTTTTTGAACTGCTGCTACAGACCTCTCTGAGGTTTCATGATCATAAGACCCTAGCTCAAAAGTAGAGCAGCTGGGCGCTTTCCAGAAGATGTCAGTGCAAATCTGACAGGTCTTTGATGGCTCTTTGGTTTGTAATAGGCTCTAACAGGCCCCCAAAGAAAGCCTTGTAGCAGTATTGCACTGTTCAGGAGTTTCGAAACTTTTTTGAACTGCTGCTACAGACCTCTCTGAGGTTTCATGATCATAAGACCCTAGCTCAAAAGTAGAGCAGCTGGGCGCTTTCCAGAAGATGTCAGTGCAAATCTGACAGGTCTTTGATGGCTCTTTGGTTTGTAATAGGCTCTAACAGGCCCCCAAAGAAAGCCTTGTAGCAGTATTGCACTGTTCAGGAGTTTAAATTTTAACGAAGCAAGGCGCCTCAAAAACTCATATATATGTATATCTGCAAGTGCTGGGCACGGGCGAATTCTCAACGGATCTGGACATACTTTTTTTTTCCTGAAAGCTATAATGTGCCGCTTGGATCCTGGAGGGGTGGAACCGGTTTCCGACCATTTGAAACATTACTTTTTTGGGTAGAAAGGTTTAAACATTGCAATATACAGTTTTTGCGCTCTAGCACCTGTAATCTTGAGAATTGCACAAACAACTTGAGTTTTTTTGTTCACAAGTCGTATATAACGATTCCAAATCTGTGCTTACTTTTGAAAATGGTTGAGAAACCACAGACTTGCCCTCTTGAGTGACAAACTTTCATGCATGACAATAGAATCAATAATTAGTAGCAGCTGAACGGCTGATAATTGAACAGAACACTTGAGTTTTTTTGTTCACAAGTCGTATATAACGATTCCAAATATGTGCTTACTTTTGAAAATGGTTGAGAAACCACAGACTTGCCCTCTTGGGTGACAAACTTTCACACATGACAATAGCATCAATGATTAGTAGCAGCTGAACGGCTGATAATTGCACAGAAGACTTGAGTTTTTTTGTTCACAAGTCGTATATAACGATTCCAAATCTGTGCTTACTTTTGAAAATGGTTGAGAAACCACAGAATTTTCCTTTTGAGATGCAATGATCACTTTCACAGCAGACTTTTTCCTTAATTTTTTGATTTTACTACATGTGGAGGTGTAAGCGCTCCGCGGTCACCTATTGCGCTTTGCGCCATATACTTGTTTGAACTGCTGCTACAGACCTCTCCGAGGTTTCATGATCATAAGACCCTAGCTCAAAAGTAGAGCAGCTGGGCGCTTTCCAGAAGATGTCAGTGCAAATCTGACAGGTCTTTGATGGCTCTTTGGTTTGTAATAGGCTCTTATAGGCCCCCAAAGACAGCCTTGTAGCAGTATTGCACTGTTCAGGAGTTTCGAAACTTTTTTGAACTGCTGCTACAGACCTCTCCGAGGTTTCATGATCATAAGACCCTAGCTCAAAAGTAGAGCAGCTGGGCGCTTTCCAGAAGATGTCAGTGCAAATCTGACAGGTCTTTGATGGCTCTTTGGTTTGTAATAGGCTGTAACAGGCCCCCAAAGAAAGCCTATTACAAACCAATACAAACTAATATATATATAAAATCTGAGCTCCTGAAAAAAGTAAAATGTATAAAAAATTATGCATAGCAAAAAAATTTTAACTGTCTCTGCTACCTATCTCCATTGCAATTAATTGCAATTGGTTATAAAAATATGCCTTGGTCTAATTCTATGTACATATTTTGAACTTGAGAAAAATTATATTTCAACTAATGGATAAATTCTGCAAAAAATTTGGGAGCCAACTAAATTTTTACCAAATCGATTGCCATTAAAGTAAGGTGCTCTCTTATCATTAATTAATCAAGTTTTCCATTGGACTGACGATAATTTTACAGTGCACAAAGTTCACACTCTAAGATATAAAACTTATTTTCTTGCTAAGAAAAAATTTCATCCACTTCAGTTGCAAGTAGAATTCAAATTAAGCTAAATAAAAAATTTCCCCTACTTCAATCGCAGGTAAAATATAGATAAGAGATACTTTTTGGGTTAGTATAACCCACTATATAATATATA